>VDFB02281492.1:598616571-598725159 GCA_007258455.2 Sequoia sempervirens | reverse complement strand
CCATCATGCATCCATCCTACATCTAGAAAACTGTCAGCATATCACATATCATTCATATCATACATAATAGGAAACATCGATCATTTCACATGCATTGCATTTGCATCATCATCATAATATAGATCTGTTAGTCTAAGCATCTGCATAAATCATCCATAGCATATCACATCATCAATCTCATCCATCTCATATCATATTATCATTTAAGTTGTTTAGGATAATATAGTTTTGTTATTCTAAGCATCTTGAAATCATCTCATTTGCATTATCATCCATAACCATCCATTTTGAACCTCTTTATCACAAGATCGACCCTCAAATCGAATCTTTCACTCAATCTCTCAAGGGGGCAATGTACCAGTGTACTTCTTTCCGCTGGGGCATTCAAAAAATCAGAATTTTTTTGATTTTGATCGCGGCAAGTTATTCTTTGAACCAACGCAACAAGTACATTGCTTCAAAGAGGGGCAAAATATAGACACATCAAATTTGCATTATGCATATTCATCCACTCAGTAAATTGATTAAATGCAACAAATCCATTCATCAGGTAAATCAGGTCAATCCAAAGGTTTAATCAAATAATATCATTTCATCTCTCATAATTCATTTCAACCTTCATCTTGCATCATCTCCATTTAATTAAATAAATCAGGACTTTATTTAAATCAAATCCTAAATCATATTCCATCATTTTCTAATTCAAATAAATCAAATATTAAGTCTTGGAAGTCAAATCATCTAATTAGCATTAAATCAGCATAATCATCATTTATTTAATCTAACCCTGATCTAATGCTAATCCCATCCCACTTGCATTATCTAGATCTAGCCACTTGCACAATAAATCAATTTTATTGATTTATTAAAAAGCCTCATTTTCCCTCAACATGACAAGTCAAATATGGCATTTATTGCTCTTTTTTTCTTGTCCCCCTCTCAAAATTTATGGCAAATTTGAATTCAAATTTTCCCCCTCATGGGCACTCTTCCCAAATCTTGCACAACCATTGGCCTATCATCACTAATAAGTGGCCTTATCTTATTGGCTTGATCTTTGTCCCACATTGGTCTCTCTTCAACACTTAGCATTTTGAAAATCTTTAAATACAAGCTTCATCTTTGAGCAAATCCTCCACAATTTTATGCAAGGTTACTCTCTTCATTTGAGATTTGATCTTGTTCATCATCACTCCACCATCTTCATAGCATTTTCATCTTAAGCTTTGGTCAAGGATTGGGAAAGGGTCACTAGCACATGTGACACCAATCCACTATGGAATAGAGTTTTGACTATGCTTTTATATGCTTACATTTTGATCATCTTTGTTTATCTAATTTGCATGTTTCATTATAGTCAAGTATTTCATAGGGATTTTAAATCTAATGTTTTGCAAAGGACTAACATGATGAAATTATGTTAAAATTGTTGACCATTGGAATTTTAATTGATATATTTCCAAGCAATCATGAATGTATTTTATTTCTAGAAAAAGTGCATTATAATAAAATGTCACATAGTAAAAATAAAAAACAACAAAAAGTGATAGAAAGAATCCTTTCAAAAATTCAAAAAATTATATATATTGAATTTATATGAAAAATTCTAACAATAATTAGTTTATGATGTTCTTAAATTGACACTGTAATGTAGGAAATTGTATACCTTTAAAATTTCACACTACATTTGGGCCCCTTAATTTATTGGACTTAATTAAGCTTCTAATTTTCCAAATTATGCATTCCAAAGCCTTATTCTTATTGTTTTCTAAAGGAGAACCAACATTAAATAAATGCATTTAATATTTAATTTTCTATGGATTATGTGTGTTCTAGAAATATAGGCTAGGACCCATTTTCCCATGCATTTTATGTGCTAGGACTCATTTTAAAATATGTTTTTAGTAGCCTTTTAATGATCCAAATTCAAATTATAAACTTCTTGTCTTTTAGAATCTAATTTTTTGGAAATTAGATAAACACCTATAAATACATAGTCATTTTATCATTTGAAATCTAACCAACATTCTAACATGCATGATCAATCAAATATTGAGAAAATAATATTGTCAAGAGCATTCAATAGCTCCATTATCAGTCATTTGTATCAACAATCAAGATTTTAACATCATGTTCAAGTTTATGTGTGTTCATGTTGTCTTGTGAAGGCTAACAAGTGTTGTAGGCCTTCATACATTCAAGAATTCAAGCATTCAAGCAAATCAAGCAAGAAAGACCCAATTCCTTTGAAGAGATGTGTATGACTTTAGTCCTTCAAGGAAGCCATTGAAGGGTGGTGAGTTGCAACAAGTGTTCATTCATCATTTCCTCCCCTTTCATTATCTTTTATCAATGTTTTATTATCAAATTGGGGTTTTACCAAGACAAAACCCGATACAAAATTTTTTTTTTTTTCCCTCTTTTGTGTATGTGTAGGTTACAGGTTGAAGAAGGGTTAAAGAGATCTTCAAGAGAAATTTTGCATTGTTTCATTTGTTGTCATCGTTCTTGGCAAGACACAAAAACTAAGTTATAGAATTCATTTTCAACATTCCGACAATGGGACATGGGGAAAACATAAGCTTAGATCTGACACCAAAGGACCCAAAAAATTGAGCAAGACCCCTATACAAATACCCACTCGCCCATGGGAAAATGAGTCCTTGTAGGCACATCAAAATAAATATTGTAGAAATTTTTTGAGTTAAAAATTCTAATAAAATAAGTGCTTTGGCAATTTAAATAAGACTAAAATAAAATTTTGTAAAAATATGGTAATTCAAGTTGCAAATGTTACAACTCAAACTATTAGCCAATTTTGAATTCCCAAATTTCAACTATTAGCCAATTGGCGAATATTAGTCACTAAAAAAATCACTAGTGCAATGATAATCTTTTCTCTCCATTTGATTTAATTGCTTATATATGTTTGTTCACAATTCTCACAAGTCAATTTCAATGTGTTATAATATGGATTTATCATATCCTACTTATTTTCTTCCTCTACATCATTGTTCTTAGAAACTTTTCATTCACAGTCTTTTTCCTTTGTTAAGGTTTGGAAATTTGTTTTTTTGATGCCCCATCTATTAATATTTTGTTTCATTCATGTTTTCTTCTTTCTAAGCAACTCTTCATTTCATGTGGCCCTAGGCTTCCTACCAACCTTCATATTTTCTATTTTTCAACTAACATAGTAGCTTTGTCATAGTGGTTGCTTCTAAAGAGAAAGTTGTATTTGCAATGATAATTTTATAGGGGACTAAGGTCTTAATTCTAAAATGGTTTGTATTTATATTCTTTTGGATCCTTTCTTTTTACATAGCCATTTCAACCTCAATGTTCCACTAGTCCATACCTTGTAGCCATATAACATCATTAGTCTGACAAGTAAATCAAATAGGACCTTGTTTTTTCTTCTAATCCCATAACTATATATTCCTGCACCTATTTTAAAGTACATTAATATCTCTCCACTCCCCTTGTATCCTATTTATATCCCAAATGAGTTTTCTATCAAAGTTGAGGCTAAGATACTTATATTTTAGGACCAATTTAGGAGATTCTCCTTCAAATCAACAGTATGAATTCATCTTTTTCCTTTTCAAAGAGAAAACCATAATTTTGATTTTTTTTGTCATTCACTTGCATCCCCACCTCTTTGTAAAAGAGATTTGAATCCCTAAGTCATCTATTCAAAATTTATTTGTCTTTACCATTAATATTAATAGGTGATCGAAATAAAGTAGGTATTTAAACACATAGTTGACCAAGTGGATCCCCTCACCTTATATTTATTTATCTAATCTTCTAGCTTGTTAATATATATCCCAAATAAAGTTGGGATATAAATATTAATATTTAAACATTTTTTGATGCTTATGTCACTATTGAAAACCTTAAACAATCCTACTTACATTTTGATTTTAGCATTACTTATGTTTTAAAATAAAATTTTAGGATTTGGGGTGAAATTAAAAGTACTAACACTTTTTGTGTAATTGTACAACATGATAGGTTGTGGTGACAAAATAGGTTGGGCATTGGAATATGTGTAATGGTGAAGCTAGCATACCCATGCCATATCCCATCTAGTTTTGTGTTTGTCTAGTCATAAATGTCTTAAATGATAACATATCGACATGTGCTCTATTCTTTAGTGATATTTGGCTTACAATTTTATATTTACTCATCTTTATTTCAACTCCATTTGCATTAATTTATAGATATTCATTCCCTAGATCAAAACCAAAATTTTATTCCTTTTTTATAATTTTTACATGACTTGGTATTGATATAGGTCAAACCCAAGGAGCCTAGGAATGATCCTTGAATTCAAAGCTTTAAAATTCAAATTCAAAATTTCTTGCTCCTTTCTACTAGCCATTATAAGCTGAACTAGTATACATTCCATGCAACATTTCGCTATGTTAGTGTATTTAAAGATATTTATTACACACTTAAACACAAGCTAGAGGAATGAAATGATCATATAGAAGGAAAAATAGAGCATAACTCAATTATGTAGGGAAATAAAGAAATTGACTCTACATAATCATCATATAGGTAAGCGATAGGTCTATGAATGTTGTTATCAATCTTATTACTATTAATCTGGTTTACCAAGGGGTTTAACCTATGCTAATATGTTTATCTATTGAGTTGACAAACCCCAAAAAAATTATCACTTTATCTATGTCAACTTTATAAAGTCGACGTTGATCAAATACTCTTTTTATAATTTTACAAATTTGGGAGTGATTTAATTTACTTTATTTTTCTATTACTTTTCACCATATTATTTTTATTTATGCCATGAGCTATTCAATAAACTAAATTTAGGTTCCATCACATTAATCACAATACATTATTGACACAAAGTTTGTATCTTCTTTTTTATCACCATTTCATTACTATATCTAGCTTTTATCATATCAATCACACAAAGGGAAAATTTGATATTTTCAAAATACCTAAGGACTCCTTATTTGTCTCACATGTATTCATCATTTATAGATTTATATCTAGCTCATTTATCAATTTATTATTTGTAGGTTTCTATCTATATTTATTACACTATCATTTGATTTATATTAGTTTGTTTTCCTTGAAAATGTTTTTATTCTAAATCATATATATTTTAAATGGTGAAAGTTGAATACACATGCAATTTTCCCTTATGTTTTAGGCTTACTTTGATTGGAGTGTCCTAAATGCAATAACTAGCCTACAAGAGACATAAGCTTGCATAAATTTGATTAATGGAATCCTTATATCTTCATCCTATTACTTCTCATCTTGAAAGATTGGTTCTAATCCCTACTATCCTCTATACCCAACTTCCCCTCCCTCTGTCCATCACCGTTGATCAAGTTTGTGGGTGTGGACTCAAGAATCAAGTCATTTTTGTAGTCATGGACATGAGCCATGAATTTTTAAAATTCCCAACTCATAGAAATTTTCACCAACCATTGTGAACCATCCTAACATGAGTTTGTGCTGATATGTGTGGTATGTTGTATCTATAGAAATTCATTCATTCACTCAAAAGTCATCCAGGGCATTCTTATTGAGCACATCTAGAGTTTGATTTGAAAAGAGAATACATATAATCTAGCAACATTATTAGAGCATTAAATTAACACACATAATATTAGGTTTATAGCACACTTTCTACCTTTAATCTTTGTTTTGAAGACATTGACTTGATCATCCTAAGGCATCTAATTGAAGAAAACTTGACCTTCATGATTTAACAAAAAATCCTCAAAATTAATTCTATACACTACTAGTATTTACAAACATTCAAAAAATTGAGGAAGAGAATTCCAACAATCCATCTTTAGTGGTTCAAATCCACAAATTATGGTTTAGTTTCATACATTAGTTTAGATTTACACTTGTATAGATAAACTAGAAAAAAGGATAATCAATTTATAGCATTAAAATTTCAATTATTTAATGAATCTTTTTTGACATCTATTGAAACATATTTCTATCATAATTTTTATAACAAAATTTTACATTTAATTAAGATTTTTTTTATTAATTTCATGTTATTTATCTAAATTAATTTGTTCATCTAAATAATTATTTATTAATTGCATTTCTTTAAGTAACCTAAATAATTTTATGTAGTGTTTTTCCTCTTACAGCATTGTAATTATTGCAAAACTTTTTGGTTGTCCACTTACCAAAATGGAATTTGAAATGGTTTGGGTCCTCACTATTTAGGTATTCACCTATTGTAGAAATGACATTTACACCAGCGCAGATATTACGGTTGTCGAGCCTTATATCTACTGTTATTTTTTTACTCTTGAATTTATAGCAATTCATTACAAGACCAATATTAGAAAATACTTAAATACAGACTGGAGATGGCAGAAGCTAAATGTAGAGGCTTACTCTATAGTATTAGGTGATAGTAATTGCTGCTTTTCTACTTTAGACTGATGTACACAACTTACAGTGGGGACTCCTCAGGAGTCATCTGATGTATGTTTGAAGACCAAAATTTGAAGACACCAGCTCTGTAGCTTTCAGCATTAATTAAGAATGCGGTGAAACCAAACCGATAAGTTCATCCCAGGGGCGGATAAATAAAGAATATTAAACAAATATAAACGTTCAGCAGTAATAACAGCTACTGAAAATTCGTGACAGGCGACAATGTCGGGATGAGCTCACACTTTTGAATTGAAATGATTTTTATTATGTCCATGGGATAATTGATTGCACGGGCTGCTTTAACAGCTCAACAATTTATGGGCTAGGTGGTATTTTGAGAAGTAATTTATTTTCTTGTTGATTTTGGTTAGAGTAGTTTTTTAAATAGATCTTTTGAATAATTATATTATAGAATTGTTTTTTAATGTTTCTTGATATTTGGTCCAGACGTTCTTGTATTTTAGACATTCAAAGATTTTTGTTTCTAGTATCTTTGTGGTACACAAATACAACCATTTCTTCCTATTTTTCTTAGGTGTATGTCATTTTATTTGTCTTACATTTGAACAAATGGGAGCTAGTTCTTAGTTGAGCAATGATAATTTTTTTTCTATCCATTTGATTTCAATGCTTATATACGTTTTTTCAAAATGCTCTTAAGTCGATTTGAATACTATAATATGGTGTTGTCATATCCTACTTGTTTTCTTTCTCCACAACATTGTTCTAAACTCTCATTTACATAGTCTTTTGTCTTTGTTAAGGTTTGAACATTTGTTTATGTTGATGCCCCATCTATTCATATTTTATTTCACTTGTGTTTTCTTCTTTTTGAACAACTCTTTGTTTCATGTGGCCCTAGGCTTCCTACCAACCTTCATATTTTTTATTTTTCAACTAACATAGTAACTTGGTCATAGTGGTTGCTTCTATAGAGAAATTTGTTGTATTTGCAATGATAATTTCATAAGGGGCTGATGTCTTGATTCTAAAGTGATTTGTATTTATATGCTTTTGAATCCTTTCTATTTGTCTCAATTTCAAACTCGATGTTCCATTGGTTCATACCTCTTAGCCATATAAAACCATTAGTGTGACGAGTAAATCAAATAGGACCTTGGTTTTCTTCTAATCCCATAACTCTACATTCTTGCACCTATTTTAAAGTACATTAATAACTCTCCACCCTCCTTTATCCATTTTATCCTATTTATATCCCAAATGAATTTTCTATGAAATTTAAGGCTAAGATACTTGTATTTTGGGACGAATTTAGGAGATTCCTCTTCAACTCAACAGTATGAATTCATCTTCTTCCTTTTCATAGAGAAAATCATAATTTTGATTTTTTCATTATTCACTTGCATCCCTACCTCTTTGTAAAAGAGCTTTGAAGCCCAAAGTCACCTGTTCAAAATTGGGTTGTCTTTTCCATTAGTATTATTAGGTGATTAAACATAAAGTAGGTATTTAACCACATAGTTGACCAAGTGGATCCCCTCACTTTAGATTTATTTATCTAATCTTCTAGCTTGTCAATATATAGCCCAAATAAGTTGGGGATAGAAACAACCTTGCTTGATGCTTATATCACTCTTGAAACTTCAAATAACCCTACTTACATTTTGATCTTAACATTACTTGTGTTTTAAAAGAAAATTTTGGGATCTAGGGTCAAATTAAAAGTACTAACATCTTTTGTATAATGTTGCAATGTGATATGTTGTGGTGATAAAATAGGTTGGACATTGAAATATGTGTAATGGTGAAACTGACATACCCATTCCATATCCCATCTACTTTTGTGTTTGTCTAGACATAAATGTCTTAAGTGATAACATATTGACAATTGCTCTATTCTTTAGTTATATTGGCTTAAAATTTTATATTTATTCATCTTTATTTCATCCTCATTTCCACTAATTTATAAATATTCATTCCCTAGATCAAAATCAAAATTTTATTTCCTATTTTATAATTTTTACATGACTTGGTATTGATAAAGGTCAAACCCAAGGAGCCTAAGAATGATCCTTGAATTCAAATCTTTAGAATTCAAATTTAAAATTACTTGCCATTATAAGTTGAACTAACATACATTCCATGCAACAGTTCACTATGTTAGGGTATTTAAAGAAATTTATTACATACTTAAACACAAGCTAGAGGAATGAAAGGATCATATAGAAAAAAAAAAAACCATAATTTAACTATATAGGGAAATAAATAAATTTTCTCTACATAATCATCATATAGGTAACCCACACATGTATATGAATGTTATTATCAATATTATTGATGGATCACTATTAATTTATTTTACCAAGGGGTTTAACCTATGCTAATATGTTTATCTATTGAGTTGACAAACCCAAAAAAATTGTCACTTTAGATGCTAGCTTGATAAATTTAACTTTGATCAAATACTCTTTTTATAATTTTATAAATGGTGTAGAGCACCTTGTTGCTCCATTGGATGAGTTAGGTCTAGGTAGAGTCATGATAATGTGTTAAAAATAAGGCCATCATAGGCCATTTTGTAATGTTGGTTATACTTTTGAGGTCATTGTGGGGATTTTAGGTAAAATGTTGCAAAATTGCTAAATGTTGTCATGTTGTAATTGTTGAAAAAATGCAAAAATGTTCAAATACGGGGAGCCCAACGGTCATGGGCAGTTGAAGGGTAGTTTTAGGTATTGTATGGAGGTGGTTGAGTTATAAATATGTGAGAAAATAGATGTAAATGGTTTTTGATGAAGCTTGATTCAATAAAGACATTGAAAGTTCTTAGAATTCTGTAAATTTCTATAAGTTTTGTTGCTCCATTGGACTGTATGGTTCTGTACAGGGTGTTATCCATTTAAGATGCATTTTAATTGACAGATAAAGGTGATTTGAGTGATTTGTGTTGAGTTTCAAGCATTTGGTAGGCATATTTCTACAAACGGTCTAAAAAATAGGGGGTTAAGGTTTTGAGGGTAAAAATGCATTAACAGGCCATTCCACCTTTTTGTACCTATTGTCTCTTATTGGAATGGGCCTGATTAGTTTAGAAGTAGGTGTAGGAGTCATAATTTAAGATTGTAAAAGACTTGTAAGAGTTTTTCCACACTGCCCTGTTGAAAGTTCAGAATTTAAGCCTTAAGAACAAGGCCAAAGTTGGTGAATTGAAGAAATTGATTGAGAACTAGATAGAACCTGATGAAATCAATGTGATTAGGTGTATTTTGATATGTTTTGAAGTTCTTCAAGGATAGGAGGGATCAAATATGAGATATGGCATGAAACCCTAGTTGAACCAAGTAGGAAAAGGGGTGAATTTGAGTGGTTTTACAAAGGAAGCGTGTGAGTTCTTTGAGGGCAGAAATATTTTGTGGTCAATTAAGCTTGTGCAAGAAAAATAAGGAGTGTTGGAAGTGGTTTCAATTTTGGATGAGGTCAGGTGATGGGTTTTTCAATAAACCCTTGTCAATTGGGAGAAAAGTGAGGGTTTCAAGAAAGTGAGTATGGAGTTTTGTAGGCAGTTTGAAGATTGTTTGGTGGTTTCTCAAGTTGGATGCAATACTAAAGAGGTATCTCTTTGTAAAATTGGCCTAATTCAAGGCCTAGGTCAACATAGAAGACAAGATTTGAAGTTGATGTTTCAAAGGAGTTACATAAGTTTCTGAGTTATGTTATAACATGCTTTAACATGGTGTCTAAATGTGTTGGGAGATGGTTGGTTGTGAGAGTTTGATGGGAGTTAGGTTCAAGTTTTTAGGTCTGTAGACCTACTAGCAAGGAAGGGTGTTTGAGTGAAGAATTTCCCTTGTGAGGGTTTGAAGTTTCAAATACTTGTTGAATAGTGTTGGATTAGTGTTGTATGTGTTGGAAGCCTCCTTGATTGCTATCAATAAATTTGGGAGAAATTTACTTTACTTTATTTTTCTCACTTTTCACCATATTATTTTTATTTATGCCATGAACAACTCTATATCTTAATCTTCTTGTGTAAAATAGTTCTTGTTTAAACCCTAATGAGGTCACTCAATCTAATGCTAATGACATATTTTCTAATGTTCATGTTGAAAACAATTTAAAATATCATGAAAACAACATGATGTTTGACCATGATGTATATGTAGGTAAGAAGGATCCTACTCTTATTGAATAATTGGATGTTGGTCCACACTTACCTATTTTCAATCTCTTCAATAATTGGCAACTCTTTTACATAAGACATTAATGGGTGATCCATTTGGCATATATATTCTTCATGGTATTAACACTTTTTTGAGTTATTCCAATTATATATCTTTTCATGTGCCATTATCTTGAGAGGACAATAGTGGGCCCCACTTGTGGGCCAACCTTGATTTTGACCTTAAATCACATTTTTATTAGAAATTAAAGGGGGGTTAGATCCAAGATGGTCAAGCTCAATATAAGCCTAGAATGTTATATTTAAGCCCTCTATGCATAGTCACCTCCATTTCAATCAAAAAGCTAACAAAATATCTAGTTTGCCTCACCATTTTTTGGATTAAACAAAGCCATTTGTAGATAAACTTATAAATACATACATACATACATAGATACATACATATATATGTATATACATAATTATATGTATATATGTATGTACACACCCACATCCACACCCACCCACACACATGTATATGCAAATATATAGTTTTCATTGTTAGATTCACCAAAAGTATGATATATAAATTTTATTTAATAATCTTGAAATTTAATTTTATTACAAAAATAAAGACCTCCATTAAAGGAAATATAAAAAATAACAATTTTAAAAGAATCTCAACAAATTATATAGTACTTTGCATGGATGTCCTTGTTTGAATGAAAAAATAATTTCAATAAATGCAAGAAAAAATACATTATGAAAATAAAAACTCAATCTTTTTAGTGCTAATTAATATTTAATAATAAATTCAATAACCTATATTCAAAAAATCTACACATTATATGTTGGAATTTTAATTGATATATTTCCAATCAATCATGAAAATATTTTATTTCTAAAAAAAAGTTATTATGATAAAATGCCACACAATAAAATAAAAAATAACAAAAAATGATAGAAATAATCTTTTCAAAAGTTCAAAAAATTATAAATTGAATCTATATGGAAAATTCTATAAATAATTAGCTTACATTGTTCTTAAATTGATACAATGTCCTAAATGCTAAAATGATAATTTAGGTGGCCTGATAATGTTGAAAGGTAGGATACACAATGTTGTCTCCCCTTATATGATCTCTATCTCTTCCACTCTTCCCATTAATGTTCCACTCACATTATTTCCTTCTACACACATCCCTACTAGTGTTATTCTCCATACTTTTGATACTCATACTATTCCTCCTCACTTCATACCCACTCCATAATATTATAATCTCTATCCATAGACATGACAATACCTCATCTTGTACAACCTTATTATATACTTAATTTTTTCTCACACTACCCAAACCACTATTATCACTGCCTACCTTGATATACTATTTCAAGACTTTCTCAATCTTAAGAAAAATTTCACATATCTATTTCTCTTACTTTTGTTGCACCTAGTTTTAAGCTAGACAATAAAAATGAGACCCTAATATCGATTTGCAAGGTTTCATTATTACATGTTTCAACTTCTATTCTTTCTTTATATGAGTTACCTACTTCTTTCTGTGTGAACCAAGATCCTAATACCTGCAAAACACAACAAACAAACATATTAGAAGATTGAAATGCAAGTTAAGACCAAGATTCCCTATAAAATCCATTTAACTATGCCCAAAATAGGAATAAAACAAGAACACAATGAAAGAAGATGGAAAAACAAATTAAATCCTATTAAGAACATGCAAACTCTTGATCTTATGGGGGAGTTGGTGCCAATTTGATGTGGCAATTGTCCCTTTCCCAACTCCTATGCAAAATTTGTTGATTGATGATGAAGATTGATGAAAGCTCCAAGCCAAAAATCTGCATAACCTAGCTAAGAACTCAATGGTGATGGATAGAATTTGCTAATGATTTGAGCATAGTAAGTTTACTCAAATTGCGGATGATGAAATGAGGATATGAGCTCTTCATTTATAGAATGCCAAGATGGATGAATGTCCAAATTTGAGCAATGTGGGACTAACATTCATCCAATGATATAATGCCACTTGTCAAACTATGAATGGATGAAGGATGTGCAAGATTTGGGGATTGTGCCAATAAATGCAAATATTTGAAATTCAAATTTGTTGAAATGACTTGCAAGAGGGAAGGGAAAATGCAATAAATTCCACATGGCTCGAGGCAAAGGACATGTAAGATAAATTTATTGCCTTGTTGGATGTAAATGTTGACTTGGATTTTTGAATTCAAATTGAGAGAATATTCCAAAAGATGCCTTGAGAGGAAAATATAGATTTAATAAATGAATTAAATCTATTTTCATGTGCAAATTGCATTATCTAGAGGATGGGACATGAGATGAGATTAAATTAATTAAGGGTTAATTAATTTAATGAGAGAGGTTAGATGATGTGACCTATTCGACTCAAATTAATGGGTTTATTTAAATCAAATAAGAGAGGAATATGACAAGAGATTAATTAAATAAGGATTTTGATTTATTTAATTAAAAGAGATGGTGTTAGATTAAATCAAATAAGGTTTTAATTTATTTAATTTAATGGATAGACTTTAGAGATTTAATCAAATAAATTGATTATTTAATTAAATAGGGATAATTAGATTAGATGGATTGATTTAATTAACAAAAGAGATTGAATTGAATAGATAAAATGATTTATTTAATTAAGAGAGGAATATTGATGAATTTAATCAGCTAGGGGAATTTGATTAAATGGTTAGACTGAGGGATGATTTAGGGTGAAGCGATGTTAGTAGAGTAGGATAGAGTGTGTGATATCAATTTGTATATTTTTGATGTCTAAATTTTGCCCCTCTTTGAAGCGATGCACTTGTTGCGTTGGTTCAAAGAATAATCTTTCTATGATCAAAAGTCAAAATTTCTCTATTTTTTTTGGATACACCACTACTGCCCCAACGAATGAAGAATTACATTGGTATACTGCCCTCTTGAGAGATCGGGCGAAGAGTCTTGATTTGAGGGTCAATCTCTCGACAACTTAGAGGTTCAAGATCAGTTCAACTCGAATATTTGATGTAGATAGATTTGATGATGTAGATAGTCATCAGCCATGGGTAGCCTCATGCCTATTTTGATATATTACACCCACTTGATCCTGATTTGTACCATGACAGTGACATTATTGATGATGAGATGATTATGATGTTTATATGTAATGGATGATATGATGATGTATGGATGATATGGATGCACATGATTTGATATGATGATGCTTTTATCATTATGAAAATAGATGATAAATGTATGGTTTATGAGATGTTTAGAATAACCAATCTATATTATGCAATGATGGGGGTGAATGCATGCGGTATGATTAATGCTTTCTATATGATATGATATTCATTATGTAGTATGGTTTTTGGATGCAGGATGGATGCATTAATGATGATTTATGATTAATTGTCATGATACCATGTTAGCGCGAAAAGCAAGAGATAGAAGAAAATAAGAGATTCTAACAGGACATGAGATGATGATGATGATGATGATGATTTCCAAGGAGTTGGGATTTTCAAAGGGAAAATTACCTTATGTTTGATAACACACGTAGGCATGATGCATCATGGTATAAAGAACCAAGATGGCGTTGCACCTAGTGTGATGGACTTTGAATCAACAAAAAGATAGGAGTATTCTTATTCACACCTGACATACAGAAACCTTGCTAGGACATACCTAACAAAGCAAGTATTCACCAAAGTTATATTACAAGAACATCCAACAAGCACAACAAATAAAAATATAATGATTGTTGCCCCATTCCTATCTCTCTAAATCCCTTCGTTGGGGACATCATTGAGAGGTCCTTGGAATGAGCACAATAAGATAAACCAAAAGAAAAGATCAAGTACACAAACAAGCCAATGTTCTTCATACCTTCAGCCAAAGGGATGTGTTTTGATAGGATAAGAATCCAAGGTGATATCCAAAATGATGCCCATTGTCGAAACAATATATCCTAGGACATGCATTGTATGGGATGATGATGGGTTGATAAGATGATTGATAGGCTTTTGATATAAAGTTGATTGACATGTTTGAAAGTGATCAAGAGTTTGATTTTGTGTTTTAACGGTTTGTTGCTTCGATTTAGATTTTATGATTGAAGTTTTCTTTTTTTGATTGTTGTGGTTGTTTCTGTTTGCGTTGGCAAAGGATGAAGGTGATGATCAGTTTATTATGGATGATTGATTATCACGGGTGCAAGCGAGATGAGATGGATGGATTTTTTCAAATATTTGGATGTTTTTGGAGTTTTGAAATGTTTTGAGGCTATTTTTGGTGTTTTTGAGATTTTGCAAATGTTTTGATTTTTTACTTTTCAATGTTTTAGGATTTTGTGTCCTTTTGAATGTTTTTGGATTTTGATGTGTTTCAAATGTTTTTTGGATTTTGATGTCTCAGGGGCTGATCAAAGATTAGCCTTGCCTATGTTTAAGTTCAGAGACAATGTAGTTTAGATTCCAATGTTTTTGATATTTTTCTGATTTTTGACTCGTTTTTCGGATTTTGATATGTTTTGGATGTTTTTGGATTTTCACATGATTTTAACGATTTGGATATGGATACGATATTAGTGCTCTGTTTAGGAGTTTGTTGAAAACCAAGCTAAGGTTGATTGATCAGATCGATGGATTGATGATCATGATAACATTGTCGAGGATACACAACAATACAAGGATAGTGTTAAGCAACACAAGGATTGAGATTTCGATTGGATTGATAATGATAACATTGTTGAGGATACACAACAATGCAAGGATAGATGATGATAACATTGTTGAGGATGCACAACAATGCAAGGATAGTGTTAAGCAACACAAGGATCGGGAAGGATATCCCAAGATTATGGATTGATTGATGATGATGTTTTGATTGGATTTGATTGATCATGATTGTTGAAGCTTGGTTTGGAACAAAAGATGTTTGGATGATTTGATGTGGCATTTGAAGTGTAACTTAGATGCGACTCATAATGATTACTTGGATTGATTTTTGATGAAACATGAAGATTGATAAGGAATGTCTTCTTGTCAAAATATGCCATGGGCTAAGGATTGACCAATTTATTTTCATGTTTTCCAATGTTTAGATCACCACATAAGTTGGAGGATATAGATCAAAATTTATTCTCGAAGCAAGATGTAAATATCTGCCCCCAGTGTCTAGCAATGTACGAAATTCTATTAGATGGATGCCTAGATATGTGTATGGATGGATGGATATGGATTATCTTGTGATAAGATAAGGTGTTCAGATAACGAATGCTCATTTGGATAATGCTTCATGGCTCAGATAATGCTGTATAGGATAAGATCAATTAAAACGGCCCATGTCAAGATGTTTACCATAAGCAAGCATAAATTGTGCCCCAAACTTTCATCAAGATCAAGATAACTTGGATGATAGATGCGAATGGATGAAAATGGATTGGATCAATGGTTTATGGATGAATGGATTCATTATGGATAAGATGGATGGAATGCTAGAATTATTATGGATGGGATGAGATGCTTTCACTTGAACTAGTGCACGTAGATATTCGATTCTACACATGACTCCTGTTTGCAATGTTTTTCGTCATGGTCTTGCCCAAAGCGCCGCCCATGCGGTTTTCACTAGAGGATGATTTTTTTCTTTACTATTTTCAATCCTTTTTCTAATTTTTTTTGGATTTTCATATTTTTTGATTATTTTTATTTTTTCAAAATATTTTAAGCTCATGCTGAATCACAAGGTGTTGCTGATGTAGATGCCCCTGTCATAATGTGCCATCGATATCCTACTTGAAGAAGTTGCTTTGCTAAGATACGTGCACTTGAATGCAACTTTTGAGATTCTTGATCTGCTTTATTGATATCAAGGTTAACTCTATCTCTGTGTGTACATCGCGATAGGGTTCCTTCAAAATCCTTGAAGGGTCATTGCCAATACATGGTCAATGTGGGAATTGTATATTATGCATGGAGGCATGGATGGAGTGTGTTTAGGGATAAAAGATGGATTGGTTGGCAGTTTGGAACCTTTGACTCTCTAAACTTGGGAAGATGAGCAATGATGGGGGGATACAAAAGTGTGCATGGAATTAGGGCCAACTGCTTGATACACTTTGTACGTCGCTTGAAAAGCTTTTTTTTGCTTTTGTGGACATATTTGATGGATACTTTTCCCTTTTTTATTTTTCCCCATAGTTTCTTTGACTGATGGAGTTTGATAGGGA
Source organism: Sequoia sempervirens (assembly GCA_007258455.2). Classification (NCBI taxonomy): domain Eukaryota; kingdom Viridiplantae; phylum Streptophyta; class Pinopsida; order Cupressales; family Cupressaceae; genus Sequoia; species Sequoia sempervirens. The sequence goes on along the minus strand of VDFB02281492.1, from coordinate 598,708,323 downwards.
TGATCTTTCTTTGTATTTTTTGGTATCTGTTTGTATATGATTTGTCCATTATGCTTCCTTGTTTCTTCTGCTTTGATTTAGCTCTTTCTTTTGATGTTGGTCCCAATTTGTGGATGGGGTGATAGGTGGATGAAGATTCATGACATGGCTAGTTGTAGTATTGGCATTGGTTTCACCATAAGGACTCTTTGTGCTCCCTATGTTGACATTTGCACTAGATAAAGTTTCCCCCAGTATGGTGGTAGTAATACCTTCATGCTTTGATTCTGACTGTTCTGAGATCTCTTGTTTAGAATGTATTCTCTGATAAATGACCACTGCAGATGATGTTATTTCAATTTGTTGCTCTGTCAACTTTGGAATATCCTGTTATGTCTGACTTGTTCCCTTGAGTGGATACTATTGGATATCTTCATACATGATTTCCTCAGTTTGAATTTGGGATATATTTGATCCTAATGTTGTCAACTCAATAACTTTCTCTTTTTGTGTATTAATGTTAGGATTACAAGAATCCTATTCTAAATGAAGATCATCTACATGTCCATCCACAAAAAGCATCTCATAGGTAGATGGAGGAGTATGTGCTATATGGATATGATCATCGTGCATAGATAGGAGAGTGTCCATTAGACTATTGTAGTATCTTGAAGATACAAATTCTTGATCTTGAATGATTTCGGAGTTGCTTTCGACATGCTTTGGATAAGTTCTTGACATGGGTCGATTTCAAAGGATAGATTGCTTACAAAGGGTTCTCGGATGTTGTCATTAGGAATGAGAAGTGGCTCAATATCCTCTTGATTTTTGAGTGGACTTAGATATAAAATGATTTATTTAATTAAAAGAGGAATATTGATTAATTTAATTAGATAGGGGAATTTGATTAAATGGTTAGACTAAGGGATGATTTAGGATGAAGTGATGTTAGTAGATCGGGATAGAGTGTGTGATATCAATTTGTATATTTTCGATGTCTACACTTTCTTAGGTTTTTTGTATTAACACGAGGTTGAAAATAATTGTGAATAATTTTATAATAATTTATTAAAATGAATTTAAGAATGAATATGTTATTTCCATTCAATATTTATGTAGTAAAGTAAAGTAAAAACTTATTCATGCATGTTTTTTAAATGGTTTCTTCACTTTCTAGTACTACATTGTGACACATAATTTTAGTAGAGCTATCATACCTCTCCCTTGTTAGAATTATGAGGGTTATAATATTATTTTTACTTGTCCTAATGCTTCTTTGGATTCACTTTGAAGTGAGCTAGATGTGTTAATTTTTGTTCCTATATTGTAGGAAACTGCAACAGTTCTAGTTAATCATGGATTTTCCTTTTGAGTCCTTTTTAAACCTACTTAGTTAAGTTTAGTTCAAGCATTTGTACTTTATCCCATGCTAGTTATGTATTTATTTTTCTTAATATTGGATCTTGTATATAACTACCTCTTTCTCTTATATGAGTACACTCTCTCTTGTATGCACATTGTATTCTTTTTAATGATCATTATTATTTTATTGTGTTGATATTCTTCCCTTTTCTGATTAACACTTAGGCATATTGAGCTTAGGATAGCTACCTCCATAGTTAATCCTAACACCATATGATTATATTTTTTTTGCACATATTACATTATCTTATTACATGAACTATTTATAACACTTATTCATAATTATTACATGATTTAAACGATATCATCTTTTCCTTTAATTTTATTCTCTCCTCCAATCATTTTCATCCATTATATGCAACCAAATGAAGTGGGAATATTATATCACTAGCAATCTTTCATATCTATATTTATAATAGCACAAAGGACATCCTACATAATTTTTGATTATTTATATTATAGTTAAAATGGTCCATTCAGAGTCCTTACACCACCTCCTTTGTTGATTATAGTGATTGAATTCATACCTCACATTCAATATTTCATGCGACCTTTTATATTTAATTTTTGTAAGAACTTATAAAAAGCAACAATAGGATCCAGAGACCAAAGATAGCATGAGAGAGAGAGAGAGAGAGAGAGAGAGAGAGAGAGAGAGAGAGAGAGAGAGAGATAGATAGAGAATACGATGATTGTATTCTCAATATGCATGAAGATGTTCAATTACAAGTATGCACAAGGCTTTCTTATAAAAAAAAGTTAGGACACAAGGAAGGGCCATGAATGAGACAAGTGTCACACTCATGTGCAAGGGTAGTTAGAAAGAAATAATAGATAATTCCATGAAAGGTGGATCACCCACCTAAAGTGGTATTATCATGCCATGATAAATGGAGATAAAACGGTGATAACTAGATCACACCAGAAAGAGTGGGATTTCTCCTACACACACTTCCCTAAGTGTCTCAATCACATCTCTCAATGTATGCACAAACCTAGATACAAGATGCAAATAACTAGGTGTCACAAGAGAAAACCACAATGATATGCATTCCCTAAGTAAGCTTAAGTAAAGTGTAATAAGTAAAATACTTATTTACACCAACACCCCCCCTTAAGTGCAATTGGGGGAGTGCAGACTAAAGCTAACCATGCAAGATAAGATTCAAGATGGGTCCCAACAACTGGGTAATGTTAGGTACCCATGTACAAATGCAATACAATCTCTCACAAGCGAGGAAAGGGAGAAAACCTCATTGGAAAAAATCCCCCTCAAAAGGGAGAAGAAAACAAATAAATTTACAAATGGAGAAGGAAAAAAGCCCAAGATGAGGAAAAAGTCCCCCTCATGAAAGAGAATGGAGAAGTCAAGTGACTCCTCCTGACACATCCCTCACCCCCAAGAGAGCTCACAATTGATGGTACTTACTCTTAGTAAATGGTTTGGTGAATATGTTGCCAACCTATTCTGCTATCGAACAATAGCACAAGTCAATGGCCTGCTCCTGAATAAGCTACCTAATGAACTGCATATGAATACCAATGTGCTTGGTCCTTTGATGCTGGACCAAATTCTTGGAGATTGTAATAGCACTCTGATTGTCACATCGAATGACTGTCAGATGTGGAATGGAAAAAAAAACTTAGAAATAATTTATTGAACCCAAATGGCCTTAGTGGTGGCAGTAAAAACCCCTCTATACTTAGCCTCTGTCGATGAAAGAGCAATGGAATTCTCCTTCTTGCTCTGCCATGAAACAGGTCTTGACCCAAGATGGAAGCTATAGCCGGAGGTGGACTTGTGATCATTAGAATCACTAGCCCAATTTGAGTCGGTATATCCTACTAAGTCAAGTTGTGTGCCTGTTGCATAATGAATCGCATGTTGATGAGTACCCTGGATGTAGTGCAAGATGCATTTGGAAGCTTTCTAATGAAGCTCATGTGGTTCTTGCATAAAGCGAGAGACCATGCCAACCTTATAAGAGATGGCAGGGTGTGTATGAGTCAAATAGATGAGACTTCCAACAAGTTGACTATACAAAGTGGCATCAACAAGTGGAGTGGAGCACTTATCCTCAAGCTTGACTCCTAAAAGAAAGGGAGTCGTAGTGGGCTTACAATCAATCATGAAAAATCATGAAAAAAGATCAAGATCATACTTGGGATGTGACAATGTAATCCCAGATGAAGACTGTTGAATCTCAATGCTAAGAAAGTAGTGAAGAAGGCCCAAGTTGGTCATGGAAAATTTGTTCTGCAAAGTAGTTTTGACACTGCTAATGATGGATGAGGTTCTCCCTGTAATGATCAAGTCATCAACATAGAGCACAAGTAGCAAATGTGCATCATCCTACCTCAAGATGTAGACATTTTGATCTGAATGACACTTGGTGAATCCTATGGAGAGAAGGAAGGAATCCATCTTGGCATACCAAGCTCGAGGGGCCTACTTAAGGCCATAGAGGGACTTCCTCAACCTACAAACCAATGAAGTATCCTGGATGAAACCCTGGGGCTGCTCCATATAGATCTCCTCATCAAGATCACCATGTAGAAAAACACTCTTAACATCCATCTGATGTACTGCCCAACCATGTGAAGTGACAATGGAAAGTGTCAGGTGAATGAAATTCATCTTTGTAATAGGTGCAAAGGTCTCAGTGTAGTCAACTCTTGCAACCTGTGAGAAACCCTTTGCAACAAGTCATGCCTTATACTTATCAACATTCCCATCCACTGCATATTTGGTCTAATAGATCCACTTGCATCAAACCATCTTTCTCCCCTTAGGGAGAGGGACTAACTCCCAAGTGTTGTTCCTCATCAAGGAACTATATTCTTCCTCCATAGTTGCATCCCATTCAGGAACCTCAGAGGCTTCCTTATAGGATTGTGAATCTGAAGCTTACGCAATGAGAGCATGTGGAAGAAGCTCAAGTTCATGATGTGACCTAGTCCTTTGAGTATCCAAAGGATCCCCAACAAGTGGACATGTTGCCTCAAGAGTCTGACGATCCCAAAAAGGTCTAGTAGGGGTAGAAGGGCAAGGCTCCTTGACTGGAAGTGGACCCTACGAAGGTGTAACCTTGCGAGTCGGTGAGGAAGGAGAGCCATCATCATCTGAATCACTATCATTGTTGTCAATTGTGGAGGAAGGAGGAGTAGAATAGTCAAAGATAGGTAAGATTTCCTCAACATGTACACTCCTCTCAAAGAAAATATCATGAGTCTCAGGATCCATCAATCTGTATGTCTTAGCACCATCTACATATCCCACAAAGATACAAGGCCTACTTTATGACTCCAATGCCTTGCATTTCTGTGGTGGAATACGAGCCCATGCTGGACTCCCAAACACTTTGAATCATTTCAAAATAGGTTTCCTAGCAAACCAAGCTTCAAAAGGAGTGATAACCTTCAAAGCTTTATGAGGAACCCAATTCTGGGTGTAGGTGGCACAACTGCTTGCTTCTGCCCAAAAAGATGGACCAAGAGACTTGGCATGTATCATGCAACTTTCCATTTCCTCGAGAATTATGTTTTTCATTTCTACCACACCATTCTGCTAGGGTGTGTAGGCAACATAATTCTGTAAGTCAATTCCCTCAAGTGTGCAAAATTCCTCAAGTCTATTGTTCACATACTCTCTGCCATTGTTTGTATGAAGGATCTTGACTTGCTTCCTGGATTGCTTCTCAACATGTGCTTTGAAGTTGAGAAACTTTTCAAATACTTCAATTTTGTGAAAAAGGAAGTAGACCCAAGTGTATCGTGAAAAATCATCAATGAAAGCGAGGACATAACAAGATTTTCCAAAGGATGGCATTGGAAATGGGCCCACTACATCACTGTGAACAAGCTGAAGAAGATCCAAGGCTCTCCAAGAGTTCCCTCTATCAAACTTCTCTTCAGGATGCTTTCCCATGGAACATCCTGAACATACACCCTTGGAAAAATTGAGTTGAGGAAGCCCTTTGACCATGTCCTTGGTGTGAAGCTATTGTAGATAGCGGTAGTTGAGATGACCAAACCACTCATGCCATATCTTACTCTGTGAGTTTGAATGAGTGATCAATGATGTAGAAGGAGCACAAGGTACCCAATGGGAGAATGAGTAAAGCCTTGCATTGTGATTAGCTTGACCCATTGCAACCAAAGAATCATTTGCAAGTTCCTTTGCCCCAACTATGTCAGGAGTGAATTCAACTTTCTTACCATCTCCATGATGTGTGATTTGGTAGATGGAGAGAAGATCGGTGCTCAAGTTTGGAACACAGAGCACATCCTCAAATGTCCCATCACCCATCTCAATTGCACCTTTCCCCTCAAATTCCACTTGTGTATTATCACCAATGAAAATGCAGGGCACTGAAGAGGACACCAAGGAGGAAAATTTCCCCTTTAAAGAACACATGTTGAGTAGCCCTTGAATCAAGAATCCACTGCTGTGATGAATCTAATGTTGCCATGAAAGCTTTCCCTTTTCCCTTAGACTAAGATGAAGTAGAAGTGGAAGGAGATGAATCCTTCTTCTTATAGGCATTAGGAAAATTGATGTTCTTCTTGATGATGTTGGTGAACTCATCAATTTTCTTGGCATGACAACAATGCTCCTCATGTCCAACCTTTTTACAATATGCACAAGTTGGTTTCTTCTTCTTGCTTGAGTTGTTCTTCTTTGAAGATGATGATGATGAGCCTTGTTGTAGAGGAGTGGATATTTTGGTCTCTCCTTGTGGCTTTGGTGAATATTTCTTTTGGCCTTTCCCTTTGCCTTGATTGTTGTTTCCATGATTGACCACCAATGCTTTTGAGGTTGAAGACTTGAGAATGCTCATTTTCATCAACTTATTTTGCTCAAGAATCAAAAGATATCTAAGAGCCTCAAAAGATGGTGATGTGAAGTTGCTAATTGTCAATCATTGAGTTTAAAAAATTGAAACAAAGATTGCATACTCAATTGGAAGCTTGTCCAACAAGTTGAAGATCAATTGATCATCCTCTTTCTCCATACCACAACCCTTCAGTTGTGCTCTTAGCTCATTTTACTTAGTGACATAATCCTAAATGGTGTCAAAATTCTTGGGATCAAGGCTTAGGAGATCATTTTCAAGCTTGTATCCCTTAACCTTATCAACCTTACCATACAAAGTAGCAAGCTTATCCCAAGCTTCCTTAGCTGTAGTACATTTATCAACATGGAAAATGAGATCATCTGAAATGAACTTTCTAAGTGTACCCAATTCCATGGAATTTTTAGTGAGCTAATCCATATATGCAGTTGGATCTTTCGTAGGATCCAAAGGTGCAATTATGGTTCCATCAATATAGTAAATTAAACCTTTTTCCATTAGTTTACTCCATGATGCACATACTTTCCATGTAGCATAATTATGTGCAGTTAAGATTGGAACTTTAGATGAACCCATGATGGAATGCAAGAGCACAAGAGAAAATACACACAATCACACAAGAGACACCCCCCAAATTCACTCAATTAAAGTAACCCCCACCCCAAAAAAAAGAGATGATTTTGGCACTTTATAATTTAGTGCATGTACAATACGCCACTTGCAACTTGGCTAAGTGGACTTATGATTTCTGATTTACAACTTGCAGCAAATAGGCTAAGAACATACGAGAACAATGATGCAAAGACCTAAATTGAGATCTATGCAGTACAAGTGCCAAATAGCCCAAAAAAGACCATATGCTAAAAGTACAAAATCCACTCAAGATCGCTTCAAACTAATTGCAGATTCAAGAAGTAGACAAAAATTCATGCACTTTAAAAAAAATGGCACCTAAAAAGGAGTTTCTATGTTCTTGCACGGAGCCCTAAAATTTGTAGAAATGAGGATTGGGTAGGTATAGTGTTGAAAAACTGAAAAATTATGGAAACTGTCTACAAAAATAAAAAACCAACCACACAGCTATGAAGTATACGAAAAATTAGGCCAAATAAAAAAAATTGCTCAAAAAAAGGAGTTAAAACGAGCAAGTTATGGGCCTTTGAAAATCGACATCAAAATTGAAAACTCAAATGGTGAGGGGCACTGCCAAAAACTTGAAATGCTCTGCTGACATGGCGTTGACGCAAGCTAATATCAACAAACCCTGTAGCTTAAATTTGACATTCAAATGGATGTTAGGCCAAAAAAATACCCTTGCCTGGAGTATTTGAATGAAATATGGAATATGTTGGAGAATCTTTAATGTGCGCTGACGGCCCAGGAATCTTTCAACAGAATCTTCATACCTAGAGGAATATTGTCCACCTTTATTACTGCCAGATTTTTTATTCACCATTGTTGTTTTTATTTTTTGTTGAATTTCTTGTGAATCTCTGGCTTTTATGTTTGATCAGCCGATAGTGAATTTTGATCGCCCACCGGTTAAGTGAAATCTTTCACCAGATTTTAGAATATTGTCGTTAGGTTTGGAGACTGCGGGTGGCATGACTGCTGCCCTCATCACGTAGCACCGTCTGAGAGCAGCGATACTCTACGACAGATTACTTTGATGTACTCTTGTCCATAGAAAATTGATTTTTTGCTTTTTTTATTTTTTGATATGATTTTTAAATCAAAACTTTACAATTTAAAAAACTATGAAAATTTTAAACAATTTTTTGAAGAATTGTTTTTGTATATATATATATAATTTATAAAAACTCAAAAAACCCCCCAATACAAATTTTGGAAATAATTGCCCAAAACGGAAAAAAAAATAGCAAAGCCTAATATATATATATTTTTGATAGAAAATATTAAGAAAAACAAAATTTTTTCTAAGAAATGAAGTTTTCCAAAATTTGAAATTTTCAGAAAACTGAAAAAAAAAACCAAATAGGCAATTTTTTTTATCTAGAGCTCTCGGTGTTGGATTTTGACGAAATGAAAGACTATCCAAATTGGAAAAGGCCTTCTGAATCTGAATTAGAGGTTAGATCTGGTCTAGGATGCACCAAAATGTCGTTGCTCCTCATATTTTCCTCTTGACTACCTTCACACGAACTAAGATCTCCCAACAATGGCTATGTAAAGGACCTCCAACCACTCTGATACCATGTAAGAACTTATAAAAAGCAATGATATGATCAAGAGACCAAAGATATCACAAAAGAGAGAGAGAGAGAGAGAGAGAGAGAGAGAGAGAGAGAGAGAGAATATGATGACTGTATTCTCAATATGCATGAAGATGTTCAATTACAAGTATGTACAAAGCTTGCTTATAAAGGCAAGTTAGGACACAAGGAAGGGCCATGAATGAGACAAGTGTCGCACTCATGTGCAAGGGTAGGTAGAAAGAAATAATAGATAATTCCATGAAAGGTGGATCACCCACCTAAAGTGGTATTATCATGCCATGATATATGGAGATAAAAAGGTGATAACTAGATCACACCAGAAAGAGTAGGATTTCTCCTACACACACTTCCCTAAGTGTCTCAATCACATCTCTTAATGTATGCACAAACCTAGATGCAAGATGCAAATAACTAGGTGTCACAAGTGCAAACAACAATGATATGCATTCCCTAAGTAAGCTTAAGTAAAGTGTAATAAGTAAAATACTTATTTACACCAACAATTTTTGTACATACTTTGAGATTATTGACATTATTACACAATTATGTTAATGCTTGTTTAAATTTTTTGGTAGATACTTATTGGATTTAATTTTACTTTTCAAGATGGGGTTATTACATCAAAGAGAATGTATTGAAGAGATATCCAAGTTTCTATCATTTTATTTTTCAAAATATTTTACTTTCATGTTGAATACTTACTTTACTTTACATTTGTTTTCACATGCATTCAAGCACACAAGTCAATACTCAAAGTGGGAGTAAAATTTAATGGTAAAAATTACATACTTTGCACTCCTCGCTTTGCTTTAAAGTCACTTTGACTGGGTTGGCTATTATACAATAAATAGCATGCATGTGGCATGTTTTTGTATTGAGTTGGCATATTCCCTAGAAATCTAAGCTAATTTTGTTTCCACAAATCCGTATGAACTAGTCAAGATCTCTAGTTTACCCATTTATCTACATAGTTCTAGATCAAGGTAGGATTATCATGATGTGAAATTGATCACCACCTTTTTAAATTTGAAAATTCAAATTAGGCATGTGCCATCATATGCCTGCCCCCTTCAACTAGCCATTTTCTTTTGACTTTAAGTGAAATACATTTCAAATTGTATTCTTAGATGAAAAATGCCCTACTTTGTTTTAAGACATCAAGAGATACAAAATATAGACCTCTCACAGATTATTTGCATTATTATTCAAGGATTTTATATAAGCATTCATTGTTACTTTAGTATCCACATAAATAACAATATATAATTATATTATATCATTGCAATTGTCTTTGATATTTATTTACAAGATGTTAAATCAAAATACGTAGGTGTTGGATAATGGATAATATGAACCTCCCTTAGAGAGTTTCTCAAATTTGTTAGTAAATACAAATAGTTTATTTATAATTATAAAGTACTAACTATGTAGATTTTAGTAATATAAATTGATCAGGTGCATTGAGATCTCATTCATGTTGCTTAATCAAAATAATCAACTTGATGCTATTTTTAGACTTTAGATTGAAATAAAGTGTAATTTGTTGTCTGTCTCAACATCACAAAGTCCTATCTAATATACAAACATCACGTTTAATCATAAATTAACAAATTACAATCCAACTTTATAAACCACACATGAAATTAATAACCCTAATCTATTTTTATTATTTCAAAAAATATACTTATCTATTTTAAATTTACTTACTCAAATAATAAAATTTAAATAAATATTATTAATTATATATTAAAATTAAAGATATAAAATGATAAGAATAATTTTACCATATATAATTAAATATTCTTAATAATTTTTTTAAAAAAAATTGAAACGGATTATGAAAACTTCATATGACCATGAAAGCAACCTTATCATTACAACTATCCTCAATACCACTTAATAACATTCGACTATCCTCTACGCTCTACGTTGCCTTTACAGCAGTTTTAAGGTTGAAATCTATCTGGATATTATGCCAACTTACTCCATTAACACAAGGCGCTGCTACACTGGCAGAAGAAAAGGTTGGGTATTAATTGAATCATTAAATAACTGTGTAATAGAGCGAAACAGCTGCCGTCCATATTGTCAAACCAAAATCTTTAATGGCCTGTCACGAATTTTGACCCTCTTTATTGCTGTTTTACGTTTATATTTATTATTCGCTGAAGAACTTTGTTGTGGAGAGAATGCTCCTCCTTTTTAGAACTGGGAGATAATATATTGTTCTGGTTTCTTGGCATTTACCCATACTCAATGTGACAGATGCAAAGATAAGAGTAGAAGTTATTGGTAGTGAGGATTGAAAAGTTTCTATTCAAATTCTTGTTTTCATTAATGAGTTAGAATTCCAAGGACTACTCCGTCCAACTTCGACATCAGTCTAAAGCTGGAAAAACAACATTTAATATCATTTTCTACTAGATGGAATGTTGTGGCGACTCTGAGACAGGTTTGCATGTCATGGAGTAAGCTCCTTATTATTACTGTCTGGATTTCACATATCAATCTTTCTCCACAATACATCTACTAGTTGTTAGGTTTACACTTATAATATCTTCCCATGGCTTCTCTGAAATTGGTAATGATTAATCAACCTTACATTTTGACTACTTACTTTTACTATTTAACAAATTTTAAAATCTTAACATATTTTTTCACATTTTTATTTAATTATGACAATAATTTTGACTTACTACATTTTACACTATTTTATCTATTTTAAAATTATGTGCTAGTTCACTATTATGCTTCTCCTTGATCAATTTTCCTCCCATTGAACTTCTTTGAATACATAATTGATTACCCTTAACCATCATTTTAATCATAGTCAAATAATCAAATAATTTAATTTTATCCACACTTACCAATGCTATACACATCTTCCATACTTTTTGTAAAATTAGAAAATGCTTCAATTCATCAAATCTAACCACTTCCACTATCATTTATATAAAAAAAAATTGTCTCCTACTCAATGGTTCTACAAACTTATTGATTTTCCACTCCCATTCTGTAACCCAAAATAAGAACTTTTCATGAACTCCACACAACTCATATGTATCTAATTTAACTTACCTTTCTTGTTCAAACATTGTGGTGCTTTGGGATCTATATATAACATAAATTATTTTGGAAGCAAGTAGTGTGTCCCCTTTCTCAAAGATTTTATTAATGGATAAAATTCTTGATCATATAAATTGATTATCTTTTATTTTTTTCATAATTCAATTTTTTACTAACATAAGCTACTAGTCTACCTTATTGACTTAAGATTGCCCTATTGTATTTCCACTTGCATCACAATCCACTTTAAATAATTTGTTAAGTAAGGGTAACACTAGTTGTTTTCTTACCTTCAACAATTTTAAGTTCCTATTTTCTCCTGATGTCCATTTGAACTCTTCTTTCTCTCCTCTCATAGTATTGGTTAGAAATTTCTAATAAAATTCTTGTATTTTTTTTTAATCCATTAAATTATCTTATCTCTTCAACAATCATTGGTTAGGCCATTCAACATTTTCTCTTAATTTTTATGGGTTCATCTTCAATCCTTCAAATGAGATTACAAATCTTGAGAATACTAGTTATAACTTCATAAATTTACACTTCTCTACATTGATTTAAAAAAAAATCATCTCTTAATTACTATAGTAATAATCTAATATACTCTAGTTGTTTCTCCTTAGTCTTGCTAAAAATTTAAATGTCATCAAATATCAATAAATAATTATAAAATTACCCAATATTTATTTAAACTTGTATTCATCAAAATAAAAAATTTACTTAGTTTGCTAGTCAATTCAAAACACAAGGTCAACCAATCTTATAATTCTCCATTTTCCTTAAATACAGTCTTCCATTCATCTTATAATTTTATTTTGAGTTTACAAAAGGCAGAATCAGATCGAACATTTACACTACCCCGAATGTAAATGGAGTTCCTATAGGTCATCCTATGGCTCCGAATGATTATCCTACAGTGGTCTAGAATGGGACATTTACTCAAAATACTTTCTTTCAACCAGGAAATAGTCAAACTTTAGTCCCTCACCCTGGTCCAGCTATTACAGAGCTGCGTCCTAATGGAAATTATTTTTTCTCACAAACTCAAAAAAATCAAAATGTCAAAATTTTCGAGGAAAAGGAAGACATGAAAGAAATTACAACTCAAATTAAAAGATTTACCACAGAAGTTACACAATTTTACGAAATCAAAATTTCTATTTGTAGAATAATAATCAGAATTCACAAAATCAAGTGTATAATGCTCCTAGGCCACCTAGACCTTGGAATACATGCCCTAATAATGGGGGAGTATCCACAACTTTAGATAATCCTAATTCAACTGATGAAAAGTATACATCAAAAGTGAACTTAGCTAACCTTGCAATGAAAAATTGGTATAGAATTCATAATACAAATTCTCATGCTGAAGTGGATTGTTCACAATTCAAAATCACTTCAAACATTTTCCTTGCTGCTACTCATTATAATGAGCATTGTGATTATCATCCTCCTAAAGGAAATGAATTAGTTCTGGTAGGATATGACTCTACTTTAGTCTTGGAAAGTTATGAATGCTTCAAATTACCTACTGCTATCACAAGTCATGCTCATGAATATGAAGGTGATGATTTGACTATGACTTTGGAAACATATACTTTCCCTTATCAAGATGAAAACAAGCCTCAAGAAATGGATGAAATACATGCTTTCCAACAGTATTAGAAGGGACATAATTACAACATGAGGAACAACATTAACAATGGAAGTAAATTCAATGGGCCTTTAACAACATCTATCCCTCCTAATAATGTGAATACTCCACCTGATGACAAATCAAGTAATAATCCTAGGTTACCCAAGGTGACCTCTTACTATAATTCATCAAATGTTTCAAAAGGTGAAAAGATAGACTACGTTGACCAAAACAATTTGACTAACTATTTAGCGGAGGAAATGAAGAAGGTAAAGATTAGCCTTTCTCTACCAGAATTGCTTAAGACACCTATGATCAATAAATCTTTCTTAAACACTTTAGAATATTTTCCTAAAGAAAGCAAATTCAAAGACCTTCAAGTGAAAGATAATCAAGCTACAAAAGATAAGAACATGGGCATGTGCAGGATCATGGTATGCCAAACAGGCCCTTAAGTGGCAAAAAATTCAGAAAAATCAGTGTTAGGCAACTTGACGTAAATATTTGAATAAGTTATCTATATTATTTCAAAAATATGTAAGAATAGAATTTGTATAAAATTGAATGTAGTTTCTAAAATAGGGTTTATTTAAAAATAAATAAAATCTATTTGGTGAAAATTTGAAATTTCAATGCAGTAGTACTTAAATTTCTGTGGAAAAATAAGAAGTAGGTGTTTGTCCTGACCACCCTAACCATAATAAAATGATAATATTTTTTGTAAGATTTTATATATTAGTAGAGGACTCATGTCCGGATGTGATGCATATTTTTTGTAATTTTTTTCCAAGTAAATAATTAATTATGAATTTTTATTACAACTTTTAGAAAATATAAAAAATTGTCTGTCTGACCACCTTAACTTGGTCAAAAAATCATGAAATTTAATTTTTCTTTTTTTAATCCTATAGTATGTAAAGAATAGAATGTGACGCATGTTTTGGATTCAAAAAATATGATACCGTTTGAAAGTTATAGATGTTTTTCAATCAGCCTATCGATCAGGACTTTAGTTGTAATTCTAATAGAAAATGAATAATAATTATTTATTAAATTCAAACTAAATCATAATTTATATTTTTGGAAAGCTGAGAATATCCTCTAAAAACCCTTTTCGTTTCATTAATTTTGGGTGAAAAAAAAGTCATCAGCCACATACCCTACAAATATTGCCACTTTTTGGCATACCATGATCCTGCACATACCCACATTGTTCCCATAGCAGACGTGCAAGTAGCCTTTTACAAAGGAAAATTAGAGTCTCCACCATTTTTGCTCACTTTGTGAATATTTGGTAAGAATATTCATAATAGTTTAGTAGACTCTAGAGCATCTACTAACATGATACCGTTATCCATATGTCAAACATTAGGGTTAACCCCTGCAAATTCTTTCAAGAAAGTCACTCAACTTGACAAGACAAAGGTAAACGTAGTAGGAGAGTTGACAAATATTCACATGCAAATTGGCTTCTGATCCTAGAATCCAATATTATATTGACATTCAAGTCGTAGAGATACCTGATACTTATGGTATGCTTCTAAGTAGAAGATTGGTCCAAAACATTGAATGGATACATGGCTACCAATTTCTCACACATGTGGTTACCATGGAAAGGAGTTCCTAATCAAATTTAGATTGAAAGAGAACCATGGATGAAGTACATCATCACAGATTATAATAAGAAGAATGAAGTTCTATATGTCGATGTAAAACCCAGATTTTACAGAATACGAAGTTCAAGAGTTAAAATTGAGGAAGTTTTTACTTGTGATGCTAAGAAATCTACTGAACTAATTCTTGGAACAAATGTTTTAATTGAATCAGATGTTTCTTCTAAAGAAGAGAATAGTCCTTATGATAAGTTTCAGAAGAATATTATTGCAAAAGCTTGTGAAATTAGTAAAAGTAAAATTTCATTAAAATGTTTGTTGTTGTAGGATTGGTGCAGGTTGCATAATGCTGCACATTTAGAAACAATTGTATGATGTGTCTGGAGATAATCTGTAGGATTGAGAATTGATACTATCCAAAACATGATAACACCAAAAGAACTGAACCAAAAATATAGAATGAAGATCAAAACATAGAGACTAAAAATATTTATACAATGATATCAAAAAATGGTAAAATATTGGCTACAGATGATCAAGCTTGGATTCTTAAATTTGACGGATCAAAATCAAAACAAGGAATTGGAATTGGAATTGAACTTATCAATCTGCAAGGTAAGTCTTTTCTTGCTTGCATATCGATTGCAATTTCAATGTACTAACAATGTGGCAGAATATGAAGCCCTTATACATGGCTTGATCCTGGCAATCAAGAAGAAAGCTAGAATCCTTAAAGTGTTTGGTGATTCAAAATTGGTATTAAACAAGTTCGAAAGCAATATATTTTCCATTACAAAAGATTATCCAATTATCGACACAAAGTATGGGATTTAATTGAAGATTTGATGCATTCAATATTACTCATATCCCTAGAAGATTCAATCAAGAGAGTCGATGCTCTAGCTACTAGCTAGTACTCTAGAACCTTTAGAGACTTCAAATTTGAAAAGATTCATAGTTGAATTGGTACAATTACCTTCGGTTCCTGATAATGTCACTAACCTACAAGTATTCAAAGATGATCACACATATTGGAATTCATTACTAATTCTACTATTTTCAAAGCACAAATAATTGAAGAGATAGATCATCCTATGGAAAAATTCAAGATGAGGAATTGACTCAAGCCAGAGATAATAATATTCTGAAAGGAATAATTGAGTTAGAACGATTGTTTGATATTGACCAGATAGTTAGACAAAAATATTTTCCTCAAAGTGATGGAGGACTATATGAGTTATACAATTTGCATACTGAAGAAGATCCTAAGAACGTACTCATAGGGAAGGTTTGTACTGAAGAAGAAAAGAGAAATATTGCTCAGGCACTTAAAGATTACTGGAAAGTCATAGCATGGACATATGAAGATTTGAAGATGTATGACACTTCCATCATTACACATACTATACCATTGAAGCCTGATGTGAAACCTTTCTGACAGAAACAATGTCCAGTAAATGCACTCTTAGAGCCTTTAATTCAAAAGGAAGTTCAAAAATTGTTGTTAGCCAAGATAATTTTTCCAATCAGACATTCCACTTGGGTGGAAAATTTAGTCCCTGTAAGGAAGAAGAATGGAGATATACGATTGTGTGTAGATTTCTAAAATCTCAACAAGGCATCTGAAAAAGATAATTATCCACTAGCCTCACTAGAAGAAGTGTTACAGATAGTTAACGATTCGCAAATGATGTCCTTTTTGGATGAATTTTTTGGATATAACCAAGTAATGGTAGCAAGGGAAGATCAGATGAAAACAAATTTCACCATGAAGTGGGGAACTTTTTCTTACAAAAGGATGCCGTTTGGATTGATAAATGCTCGAGCTACATTCCAGACATTTATGGACTATGATTTTTGAGAATTGATAGGAAAAAGCATCATTATTTACATGGACAACTTTATAGTATTTTCTAAAGATAGAAGAGACCATGTTTGAGATCTCAAAGCAATACTACAAAAGTGTGAAACTTATGGAGTTTCATTAAATCCTAAAAAGTGTATTTTTGGGGTGACTGAAGGAAAGTTACTTGGACATATCATTTCTGAACATGGTATTTCAATCGATCTAGACAGAGTGAATGCACTACTCAGTTATAGCCCCTGAAGTAGAAAACAATTGAAGTCATATTTTGGTAAGATTAATTTTGTTCAAAAATTTATTACAAGATTTACCAAAATAGTGAAGCCACTCAATGATATGTTAAAGAAAGACACCAAGATAGAGTGGATGAATGAAGCTAAAATTTCTTTGAGACTATAAAGACTACAATCATAGAAGCATCGGTATTGGTAAGTCCAAACTATGTTAAACCTTTTTATATTTACTCATTTACTTCTGGTCACACTTGTGCAATAGTATTAACATAGAAAGGAAAATAAAGAAGAAAAACCAATTGCTTTTATGAGTGCTCGTTCAAGGAAGAAGAATTGAGATACACAAATATTGAGAAATGAGCCATTGCTTTGGTCAAAGCTATACGCAAGTTCAAACATTACATCATCAGAAGTATAGTCAAATCCATTTCCCCAGATTCAACTATTAAAATATTGTTAACACAGAGTGAGCTCAGAGAAAAGAGAGCTAAATGGGTCATTGTTTTACAAGAATATGATTTAGATATCATACCCATGAAGTTGGTCAGAGGACAAGCTTTGGTCAAATCTATTGCAAAAATAGATCTAGAAATATCAAGCCAACAATGTACACATTAGATGAAAAAGATAAAGAAGATTGGTATTTAGACATTTGGCATTATTTGGTCAGTTATACTTTCCTTGATCATATGCAAAGGAATCAAAGGAAATCCCTCAAGATAAAATCACAGAGTTACATGATTAAGGAAGGAGCTCTATTCAAAAGAAATCATGAAGGAATCTATTTAAGATGTTTAAATAGAACAAAAGCTAATAAAGTGTTGTAGGAACTACATGATAAATTTGGAACAGCTCATGGAGCACCTCTAGCTACTGCATACCTCATTTTAAGAGAGGGTTACTACTGGCCCACGATTTTTAAGGATACTTATGAACATGTCAAACAACATCAGATAAAGGAATATTCAATGGTCAACCACTACAACCGATGATGGAGATGCATCCCTTTTCACAATGGGGATTAGACTTTATTGGAACTATCAATCCTCCATCTTCTGCTAGTCACAAATTTATATTGACTACTATAGATTATTGTACCAGATGGATAGAGGCATGCCATAGCAAGCAATGCACTACAGATGTGGTCATCAAATTCTTAGAAGAAAACATTATCACTAGGTTTGGAACACCATATGCATTGGTATAATGTGATAATGGCCCTACTTTTGCTTAATTGAAATTTTCTAATTGGGCATTTGAATATGGCATAACACTAACATTTTCATCTAATTATTATCCATAGGGAAACATATTAGCTGAATTATGAAATACAAATTTGTTGGATATAATTAGCAAATTGATTGAAAATAACCCTAGGGAATGGCATTCTTTGTTAAAATTCACCCTTTGGGTAGATCATACTAGAATGAAAGCTACATTAGGGAATTATCCTTATCATTTAGTCTGTGGGGTAGATCCTATACTACTAATAAACTTAAAAATCCCTACTTTGAAGTTTGCACAAGAATATATTGGATTAGATGATCAAACATAAGCTAGATTGTTGCAATTGATTCATTTAGATGAAAAATGCACTCAAGCTAAAGATCATTTTGCTAAACATCAATATGTAATGAAAAGATGGTTTGATAAGAGAGCTAGATTAAAGACCTTCAAAATATCCAATTTGGTTTTGCATTGGAACAAAGCTCATGAACGTAAAAGTGAACATGGTAAGTTTGACAAATTGTGGACAAGCCCATACCAAATTTCTAAAATCTTGGGTGATAGTACTTATAGATTAAAGTCTTTGACTAGCGAAGATATCCTATTTCCTGTGAATGGGTAGTTCTTAAAACATTATTTCCAGTCATAACTAAAAGGTTCTGTAAATAGTTTTTGTACATAGGTTTTTTTTTAGTTGGTTTTGTTTATTTTTGTCATTTTTTTGGGGTGTCGTGTCATTTGATTTTACATTAATTGGCAACCTTTGAAGGTCTACAAGTTAATAGAACATCAAATCCAAAAATTTAATCTATGTTTTGACCGGAAATAGTTTTCCATTTATAAATTGTTTGAGAATTATTCATTTTTTTATATACTTTGATTAGCGTGAATCATTTAGTTGATGTTGAGCTACAAATGAATACATTTAAAATCATTTTACTAAAATTTGGGATAGCAGTTGTTTGCATTAATTGAAAAATCAAAAGACTACCTTTGCTACCACTGTAATTCCCAACCTAATAGTAGGCTTCAATGCTTGCAAGTTGATACAAGAGCTATTATTACAATATCAAAAGTAAAAAATGAGCTATCATTGCCATATCTATACAAAAAGAAGAAGAAGAGAGAAATATCAACTCATTAGGCCATCCAAATAACTCTACCGGGGCTATGGATGCCTGATCGGTAGTAGAGTTATGTTTGGGGGAATTATGGAGATAACCTTGTCAAGGCTATGGACACTTGATTGGAGGCTCTATCCTTGGTTGGCTTAAAAGGAATTGTCATATTATGTAGGTCAATGCAAACAATTTCTATTTCTAAGTTTACTGTAGTAGAAATAATCAATTGCACACATGTGAGCTCAGTAATACTTGATTTGCATGCTAATCGAAGTAAAATTTGAATATGGAATAAGGATCTTATGATTTATAATTAGAATACCAAGGAAAGTTGGAATATTGATGTTAGATCTAGAATTGACTTTCTATTGTTTTGTTTAGTTTTATTCATTGCTAGTTGTTGTGTGGTCTCACAACACGCCACATGTTGCCCCTTGGAAAAATGTGGACCCCTCTTTTTCTTGCTTTTTGTTTTGTTTTCACTCGTTTTAGCGTTGTTTTGATGCTCGATCGGTTGCTAATTTCTTCTCTCATTTTCACTCAAGGCCTTTTTGTTGTGTATATCCTTTTTGTTTCCTAGTTTTGGTGTTTCGGTATGTTCTTAATGTTTAGTCTATTACCAAAAATTGGAATCTTAGAGTCCTATGTTTGAGCCAAAAAGAAATTGTATTTTCATAAGATTCTAGCCCCACCTGGTATTTCATTGATCAAAATTCTAATCCCGGTAATTTCCTTTATTACCGAAGTCTGGTATTTTATTGTTTCTTTCTAAAAGTCAGAAACCGGAGAGTCTACTTTGAAATTGTGTTAAACTTATATTTTAGACTTTGTTTCTAGTCTTTCCTTTTGTTCCATTTTTTTTCTTGAAAAGGTGTTTCCCAGATCTTGGTGTTGTTTTCTCCTTTCATAAGCAATATTGGAAAGCTTGAATCTTGGTGATCAGTAATCAATCACATATCTTTAATGACATATACCTTGCAAAGAACCAACATGACATTTGATTGCCATGTATATTCACCACGCCGTCTTTCTTCTCAAATAATGAGCCAACACATAAATCTAGGTGTTTGTGATTTGGACCATAATTCGTAATAATTGCACCTTTATTCTAGGAATTAATGTGAAATAACAAGTAATTAATGAAGGTGGTGAACTACCTATGTACTTGGCACCACCTCAAGCATGCAATTGCTTTTTCAACACTCCATTTCATGTCATATTGCAAATTTTCTAAGGACATTAAATTAACAAAGTGACATTGATGCACAAAGAAAGGTAAAATTTTGAGAAACTAAGAAGCAGCTACCAAGGGTTTTGAAGTTGCATTTTGAAGAATCACCATTAATAACCAAAACTAGGTATGTTCTGAATAAATAATAGTTTGTTAAGAGTTTCTCAGGCTAAAAATATTGATAATGACCACTATTTCCCATTCTGAAATTGAAATGTTAATTATTCTCTGAGTTGTTAAATTTAATTGAAAATGAATTGAAAATTTTATGAAACGTAAGTTTTGGTTAAATCTAACCCTAACTTGCACACAAGAAACATATTCTAAAAATTCTAGAGCACGTTATATAAAAAATGAGTACTACTGATGCAAGGGTAAAAGATGAATTCAAGTATTGCAATTCACAAGTAGTACCCATCAACGTAGTGGTTATAGATACCCACATGGGATGGTCTTCTAACATTGAAATCCACTCACGGCTATTACAAGAGAATGCTTCCAAATGTACCAAGAGTGTTGTGGCAAATGGATTACTTACTACAAGAGGGTTTCTGCTAGCAATGGAAGTTCCTAAATTAGTTATGCAATGTATAAATTATTATAACTCAGCCAAGAGGTTTGTTGAGAAAGAAACGAGAGTTTATGCATACCCGTCTCAGAAAGGAATCATATACACATGTATTTGGTCTCCCCATTTGCACACATATGTTCAATGTTGACTTGAAGACCAAGACCAAGACATATCAGAGCGCTAAAGAGCATAATAGAGAAATTATGAGCACCCAATGGTGCCAATAGCCAATTACACAACATACCAAGGTAATTTAGAGGTCTATGTTTAAACATGAAATGAAATACATCAAACTTTGTTGAGCAGAGTAGCTGGTTTAAGAGATGCAAGAAAATTCAAACCTTGGATGTTCGTGATAATATCTCGCATGATGGAGGGTCCTGTGGAGCTGCATTGGGGAAAATTGATAAGCGACAGACTACATGAACAAATTAATACATTCCCCAAAACTAGATGCTTCTACATGTCATCATGTGTCATTTGCTCCTGTTCTATGAGAGGTAGTAAACAAGGGTTGAAACAGATTGGTACTCTAGGCACAAAAGCTGGAAATAGTTTGATATATGCACATCTACCCTAGATCATCATCCATGGGTACAAAGATGATTACAAAAAAGTGAATGATTTATTCTCTATGAAATTGGTGAGAATAATGGAAGGTGATAAATCCAAGAGATTATCCCTAGAATCACAAAGTGGGCCATTCGGCCTATGGGAGGCTGGTACATATAGTTCCCAACTTATTCCTACATTAGAGTGGAGGGATTTGATGGAAACCCATTCATGTTGCCCAGGTATCCTACAGATAAAATTGTTTTATTGGAATTAGTGAGATAGTTAAAACCATCTCAGGCTCTTTATAGCCATGCTCATAAAAAAATCCTCTTTCAAATTTCCCATTACAATAGGAAATTATAAGTGCAGTGCAATTAGAGTGACTCATTTGTGTGAAGAAGAACTGAGGACCTACCATTTGGAAAAATTCCCTCTTCAGAGAGTGTATTATGATATTGAAGGAAATATTGCTAAAAATATAGCTGGTTTTTGTACTCATGTGCCTCATTTAGAAGATTATTGGCTTAACTATGAAGATGAGAATGTGGTAAGAAGAAAATATGAAAGAATGATTTTAAGATTTGATCAGATGCTCAAGCTTTATGACATCCCAGACTAATTGGAAGAAAATGATGGTCAGGTGTTGAATCAATTTTACAATGATGATAGGGTATATGATGAACCCATTCCAGACCTAGGTGTTGATGATGAAGATATGACATCAATTGATGACTTTACTAGACCAGTTTTAAAGTATAATCAACACTAGATTGATGATTTTTGCAAAGGTTTGAGAGAAAGAGGAATTGAACCTATCTTCTCAGAAGATAAAAGAAGGAAACAAAGAGATGAAACTACTTTTGAAAGTGGAGATCCTACCAAGAAGAAAAGAAAGACTAGTAAGGCAACTCCAGGTGTTAGAATTGAAGAAAGAACCCTTGAAACTACAAGACAAGAAGTTCCCATTAAACCATTTGAAAAATAGAAAGATGCAAATACAGGTAAGGATAAATCAAAAGTAAGACCTAAAGGTGCATCTTCCCCCATGGCTGAACCCAGAACAAGAGTAATTATTGATGAAGGAACAAGAGCAATAGAAAATGTTGGTGCACAAACTAGGTCTGCATCTCAGAGGGCTACAACATTATTTACCTCTCCCCCTTCTGTTAATATGGGTAGTATGAAACAAGCACTAGGAAGGACTGCTATATCGCTAGAGGAAATTTATGAAGAAGATGAAGCAAGAATTAAAGAATAGATGGAAAAATGAGCTGCTATGTGGGAAAAAGTGAAAGAAAAGAGTCTAAAGACAAACCCATGGTAACCCAGTGATAGAAAAAATTTAGGATACAAGCTCTCTAACCCCATTAATGTTGAAGAAGAAGAGTTTATTCAAGGAACACTTGCCTCAGAGGCAGGAAACCCTAGTGTACTTGAAATGGAAGCAGGGGAGACTACGGAGCAAAATCCTATTGATGAAATAGTTGTCAAAGATACTTTTGATTCCCAACCTTCACTTGGGAATGTGAAAAATTTTAATGAACACTCGCATGTCTTTGAAGAATCAGAGAAAGGCCATGCTGAAATTGAAATTGAAATTGAAATTATAGAAGAAGAAGCTACATAGTTTGTAGGAGATGGAATTGAAAGTAAAGAGAATCCTGGTGTAGCAGTGAATGAAGAAGATAATGTTTAGAGAGATGAAATGGAAAATTTGGATAGACAGGAAAATATAAGTCTCCAAACAAAAGAGGTAGTGTCAAATCCTACCAATCCCGAATCTATGCCAGATATCACTAAGGAAACCCCCATTTCATAAAATGTGGCAAACCAAAGAGAAAAAGTTCCTGAAACAAGTGGTAAACAAGGAAATGTTATAGAGGTACAACAAGATGATGATACACTTGATTGGTTAATTAGGGAATTAGTTTCTCCAATGGAAGTGGAAGTACTACCTCTGAATCTTAATAACTTTATACAAGAAGTAGGTACTCCTAAACCCATGCGTATAGAAAAGAAAAAACATGTCATATAGAGGAATACAGATGGTAATAGAACTATTCAAATAGCTAGTCCAACAACTGACAAGGACATACATGAGATAACGCCTAGGGAGTATAAAATCACAAGTATTAATCTTGGACACTCATTTGGCAGCAAGAATTAGAGGAAATAAAAGTAAACTTAAATGCTACTGTTTCCAGAGTACAAAAATATAAACAAAAGAAAAGAAAATTGAAAGAACGGGTTGCTACCTTGGAATAATTTATTAAGTCATTGACTTTATCTAGTCGAGAACAACTGAAATGCCCCAACATCCAGTGCTGATGTCATAGGAACAAGTAGATGCAATTGCTGCAGTTCGTCATAAATGAATATGTTTGAAGAATGGATTGAATACTAGGTAAAGCAAGGAGAATAATTTATTATAGATGTAATAAGAAAGTACAAGGAAGCATGCCATTGTTCAAAGAAATTGAAAATATTTGAAGATGAATGTAGATTTCACTAGGAGTAGGTCATTGATGAAAGGAGAAACATTGAAATTCTCTTGCAGAAAGACATCCAAGAGTTAATACAAAATAATGTAATATCAGGAGATGAAATTTCATTGCCAAGAAAATGGAAAAAATAGATGAAATGGTAAGGTGACATGTTAATACAATGTATTGAAGGATTTGAAAGAGTCACTATTGAGTGCAGAGGATTGATTAGTGAAAATCAAGATTATTTGAAATATTGACACGTCAAGGTTTTGATCCCCAAACATTAGGACAAGAGGGAAAGGAAGCTAAATTTTTCAAGGAATGGATAGAAAGGATAAGTAGATATCATGTTCAATTGCTGACGTGGGAGGTCATTAACGAAATAATACAGTGCAGAAATGTTATAGCCAAGTATGAAGTAGACAAAGCACAAAAAAATGATGTCATACTTCAAGTAACTAAAGAATATATTAGGCTCAATCTCACTTGGAGAGCAATACGAAGAATTTAAAAAGAGCGCATGCATCAAATATTAAGATATTTCTGAGAATATTAGCTGAAGAAAGAAGGAAGATTCCTAAAGCACGAGTCCTAAGCAAAAGAGAAAGAATCGGATACCAGATACCGAAAATATGATGAAGTTTATTTTGGTTTCAATTTTAAATTTGCAGGTTGATCTTGGTTCTAGTAGATGTTCCTCATTCTGGTATTTTGGAAGGAAGCTGGTAGCCTTGATTGATACAAATGTTCGTGTTGAAGTATGAAGAGAAGTGTTGATGCGGATGAATTCAAAGCCTTGACTATTCTAGAATGTTCTTGATGACAGTTGGTAGATGCCACATGCCACATTTTAATTTGTTGTTTCTGATAATTCTCTAAAAAAAATTTTTAAGTTGAACTTCTAGGGCCTTGTTTCTATAAAAGGCCATCTCGTCCCACATTTTTATTTTAAGTTCAAAATTTGTGGATGTTGAAGGAGCATAATTTTTTTTAATTTTTGTTCTTTTTTCCTATTTTTTGAACCATTCTGACGTAAAAATTTGTATGCATGTAGACATTAATTGATATCAGAGCTTTATGGATAGCTACCTATCTCAGTATCTTTTGTAGCTAGTTTTGTAAGTTCGGCTGAACAAGAATGAATGTTGTGCCATTTAAGGGTGCATACAAAACCTACTCAGTGTCCATAAATGAAACCCTCTTTTAAAAAGCTTGCATTGTTCTATACGTAGCTGTGAAACAATCTGGTGAAATATAAAGTGGTTTGCTCTGTTTTGATTAATTCTTTGGGGCATCCATGGAGAATAACTGGGAGAAACTTTTATTTTTTAGTATTTTTTATACTTTGTTTTAGAATAGATGTTTAATATTTTTGAAAATGTTCCAAAAAATATAAATGAATCGAAAGAATTTTATTGAAAATCTTTTATTTTCCATGAAGTTGTTGAATGCTTAATGCTAAATCTACTTAAGTGATAGCAAAGAATTTGTGATTTTCATGAGATATTATCTTGAATCTTTAGATTTCATGATGTCATTTGATGAATGAGGTAAAATTAAATTATGTGAAATGTTTAGTACAATTCTTAGCAAAGCTAGAAATAATTGTAGTCCCTTTGAGAATAACAACAAATACCACATCATTAACCGAGAGCGATGCTAGTGCAACCATGAACTGGTTAGTAGAGACTTGGGATTGAATGAAAGCCAATCTTTGTCTTGTGAATGCAAAATTTACCTTTAGGTTGTCTTTGTTCCATATCTTTCAAGAAGGATAGGCTCTTTGCGGTCTTCTCTGCGGAGATTTTATTCGAGCTATTTACTGTGAGTAAAACTATCGTCAACACCTATCTCTCTCCCTTTCTCTCCCTCCATCTCTCTCTATCTCCCCCCTCTCTATCACTCCCCATCTCTCCCTCCCTCACTCTCTCCATATCCCTCCATATCCCCTATCTATCTATCTCTATCTCTCTCTACCTTTCTCTTCACATATATCTCTATCTCTCTCTTTCTCTTCCCATATATCTCTATCTCTGCCTACTTATTTCCCTCTTTCTCTATCTCTCCTTATTTCTCTCTCCCTCTCTCTATCTCTATTTCTCTCTATTTGTCTATCTCTCTTTTTCTCTCTCCCTCTCCTTCCCTCTCTATATCTTCCTATATCTCTATCTCTCTATCACTCTATCTCACCATCTATATTTCTCCCTCTCCCTCTTCCTCTATATCTCTCTATCTTTTCCTCTCTATCTCTCAATCTCTATCTCCCTATTTCTCTTTGTATTTATCCCCCCTCTACCTATATCTCTCTATCTATTTCTCTCCCTCTTCCTCTCTGGCTCTATCTTCATCTCTACCTTTGTTTTCCTCTCTCCCCTTTATCTATAGACATGTCTCTTTCTCTCTATCCATCCATCTATCTCTTTCTCTATCCCTCTCTATATATTTATCTCTACAATCTCTATCTCCCTTTCCTTCTCTCCTCTCCATATCCCTCTCCTACTTCTCCATCTCCATCTCTATCTCTATCTCCTTACCCCTCTATCTCTCACTCTTCCTCCCTCTATCTCTCTCTCTTTCTATCCTTACCCCTCCCTTTCCCTCTCCCTCTCCCTCTCCCTCTCTCCTTATTACAAACATAGCATGATATTTTTGGTAATGGATCCTAAACATCTTCCTAATTCAAAGGTTTTATTTCAATCATGTTTGGATCCTTGTAAGTGGATGTATAATTTATTTGAAGCTATCATTTCTCCATTGAGACATACCAATTGACCTCATGTACTGCATAAAATGTATGCAAAAAATATAGCAAAATTTATCCTAATTGACCTTCCACATTTCTTTGGCGTACCCATTGCACACTAAGGTGCGATTGCTAGTATAATAATATTTAATAAAATTAGCACTAAAATGTCACATGTCTTCTTAACTTTCCAATCATATATATACTTTTATTTGAAATACATTAATATATTTTTAATTTTTTTTTCTCTAATATTTTTATATACCTTAGATTCATATATATTGATTTTTCTTTATAAATTTAGATTTTTTGTCAAAATTTGAAAAAAATAATATAGGATTGTTCCATACTTCATTCTTTACAGATTAAAAAATGTATTTTCTGTTAGTTTTGTACAAGATGTGTGATGCACATACCTAGTGATGCAAAATTTAGGATACGCCTGCTTTAAAAATTATTAAAAAAATAAAAAATACACGACTTCTAGTATTCACTATTAACTATATTTTTCCAAGTAGTTTAAAAGATACTAAATGTAAAAAAAGGGGGGGCACACATTGAAACACTATCTTCTATTATAATCTATGCTCCACAGGGACGCGTCCCCTGTGTTTTTATGCCGTTTCCCGTACCGGGTACGAAACGAGGACGCAGGGACGGCCAAGAAACGTCCCCTAGTAGTCCCCTTTTGCCCTCCAAGTACTCGATACTTCTAGGGGACTTCTAGAAAAAGGTAGGGGACGTAGGGTACTTCTAGAAGTACCTGAAACTTCCCAGCCGTCCCTCATCCGTACCGGGTACTTCTAGAAGTACCCTATGGCCCAACAGCAAAAAAACACATTTTTATAAAAAATTAAAGTTTTTTAAAATGAAGAAAAGGCATGGGCGGGCCCACAAGGGACTCCCCATGCCACTTAACCTAATTTATGCCTTATATATGCCCTAAAATGAGAAAAAGCAACTAATTTTTACATTTGGCTTGTGAAGTGAAGGAGAGCAAAAGAAGAGCAGTTGAGTGAAGGATCGCCAGATTAGTCAGTATCGTCAGACTCTAGCCTTATGTTGGGATATTAATCCCAAAGATGTTATGCAGATTGAGGAGAATGCACATGAGGGATTGGTTGGGGTTCCATTGGTTGAGGCAGATCCTTCTATTGACATGGACACTGACACTAACTTAGACTCGAGCTCTAATGGCGAGGGCGATGTTGATTTAGACCTACCTTTTGCTGATTAGGGACCTTGGACAGCGGTATATTTTCTTAGTTTTATGTTTAGCATGTCATTTCATAGTTGAGACTTGCAGCCTTTGGGCATTTTGGTGATAATTATCAAACTTTTATATGATATGTGTGCACATTGATAATGAAAAGCATTTGAATTTTGTTAATTTGTGTGTCGATTCTCATGTGAAATCTCAATTCAAGTCTAATGATATGTATTAAGCTTATACAAATGTCTAGAATGAATGCTTTATCAATGTTATGCTATGAACATTTGAAATTTGTGTATATTTTTAAAAAATTCCCTATTTTTTTATCAGCCATCCCTTGCCATCCCCTAAAAAATGACCCAAAAGTACCCCCGTACCGGAAACTCGTCCCACCATACCGGGTACTCCCTGTCCCCGAAACCCTATGGAGCATAGATTATAATAAAATAAATATCACTTTTGTGTGCACACAACATTTTGACTCTCTTAATATTAACTATTTAAAAAAAGGTTTAGTAGTTTGGAAAAAAAAAGAATTATAGCACTCCAAATTATATCTAGGTTCTATCACATCAATCGCAAAAAGGGAAAATTTGATAGTCTCACATGGAATACCTAAGGAATCTTTATTTGTCTCACATATATTCATCATTTATAGGTTTATATCTAGCTCATTTTCATCAGTTTATTATTTATAGGTTTCTATCTCTATTTATTACTCTATCATTTGATTTATATTAGTTTATTTTCCTTGAAAAAGTTTGTATTTTAAATTGTATATATTTTAAATAATGAAAGTTGAGTACACATGCCCTTTGCCTTATGTTTTGGGCTTGCTTTTATTGGAGTGTCCTAAATGCAATAACTAGCCTACAAGAGACATAATCTTGCATAAATTTGATTAATGACATCCTTATATCTTCATCCTATTATTTCTCATCTTGAAAGTTTGGTTCTAATCCCTAGTATTCCCATAGCCCACTCCCCCTCCCTCAATCATCACCCTTGATGAAGTTTGTGGGTGTGGACTCAAGAAACATGTTTTTTTTTAAGCCTGCATGAACATGAGCCTTGAATTTTTAAAATTCTCAATTCATAGAAATTTTTACTAGCCATTGTGAGCCAACCTAACACAAGTTTGTGTTGATATGTGTTGTATGTTGTATTTATACACATTCATTCATTCACTCAAATCTCACCTAGGGCATTCTTATTGAGCACATCTAGAGTTTAATTTGTAAAGAGAATACATAGAATCTCACAACATTATTAGAGCATTACATTAACACACATAATATTAGGTTTGTCAGACACTTCTACCTTTGATCATTGTTTTGAAGGCATTGAATGGATCATCCTAAGACATCTAATGAGGAGAACCTAATCTTCACGATTTAACACAAAATCTTCGGAGTTAATTATATAAACTACTAGTATTTACAAATATCAAAAATTGAAAAAGTGAAATTTAACAATCCATCTTTGACAAGTTCAAATTCACAAATTATGGTTTAGTTTCATACATTAGTTTAGGTTCACACTTGTAGAGATCAAAATCATATTTGTATAGATGAACTAGAGTAAAGGATAATCAATTCATAACATTAAAATTTCAGCTCCTTAATGAATTTTTTTTGACATCTATTGAGACATATTTCTATTATAAAATTTTAACGAAATTTAACATTTAATTAAGATTTTTTTTATTAATTTCATCGTATTTATCTAAATTAATTTATTCATCTAAAATAATTAATTATTAATTATTAATTACAATTATTTAATTAACCTGAATAATTTTATGGAGAATGTTTTTCCTCTACAGCATTGTAATTATTGCGTCCACTTACGAAAATGGAATTTGAAATGTTTTGGGTCCTCAGTAGTTATTCACCTATTGTAAAAATGACATTTACAACAGCGCAGGAAAGTAAGGTCGTCGAGCTTTAAATCTACCATTATTGATTACTCTTGCATTTACAGCAATTCATTACAAGACCAATGTTGGAAAATACTTAAATACGGACAGAAGATAGCAGAAGCTAAATCCAGAAGCTTACATCAGAAGCTGAATCATCTGATGTATGTTTGAAGACCAAAATTTGAGGACATCAGCTCTGTAGCTTTCAGCATTAATTAAGAATGCGGTGAAACCAGACCGATAAGTTCATCCCAGGGGCGGATAAATAAAGAATATTAAACAAATATAAACGTGCAGCTGTAATAACAGCTACTGAAAATTCGTGACAGGTGACAATGTCGGGATGAGCTCACAGTTTTGATTTGAAATGATTTTTATTATGTCCATGGGATAATTGATTGCACGAGCTGCTTTCAACAGCTCAACAATTTATGGGCTAGGTGGTATTTTTAGAAGTTCTTTCTTTTGTTGTCCATTTTGGTTTATAGTAGTTTTTTAAATTGTTTCTTTCGAATATTTATATTAGAGAATTGTATTTTAATGTTTTTATTTTTTATTTTTTATATTTGGTTTATGTTCTTTTGTTTCTAGTATCTTTGTGGTTCATAAATACGATTTTTTTTTTCTGTTTTTCTTAGGTGTTGTCCATTTATTTGTCTCATATTTAAACATATGGGAGCTAATTCTTAGTTGAGCAATGATAATTTTTTCTTTCCATTTGATTCCAATGTTTATATATGTTTTTTCACAATGGTCTTAAGTCAATTTGAATACGATAATATGGTGTTGTCATATCCTACTTGTTTTCTTTCTCCACATCATTGTTCTAAACTTTTCATTTACATAGTTTTTTGTCTTTGTTAAGGTTTGAAAATTTGTTTATGTTGATACCCCATCTATTCATATTTTATTTCTTTCATGTTTTCTTCTTTTTGAGCAACTCTTCTTTTCATGCGATCCTAGGCTTCCTACCAATTTTTTTATTTTTCAAATAACATAGTAACTTGGTCATAGTGATTGCTTCTAAAGGGAAAGTAGTTGTATTTGCAATGATAATTTCATAGGGGACTGAGTCTTAATTCTAAAGTGGTTTGTATTTATATGCTTTTGAATCCTTTCTATTTTTCTCCATTTCAAACTCGATGTTCCACTAGTCCATACCTCTTAGCCATATAACACCATCAGTGTGACAAGTTAATCAAATAGGACCTTGGTTTTCTTCTAATCCCATAACTCTACATTCTTGCACCTATTTTAAAGTACATTAATACCTCTCCACCCTGATTTATCCTTTTTATCCTATTTATATCCCAAATGAATTTTCTATGAAACTTGATGCTAAGATACTGTATTTTGGGACCAATTCAGGAGATTCTTCTTCAAATCAACAATATGAATTCATCTTCTTCCTTTCCAAAAAGAAAACCATATTTTTGTTTTTTTCATTATTCACTTGCATCCATACCTCTTTGCAAAATAGCTTTGAAGCCCTAAGTCACCTGTTCAAATTGGGTTTTCTTTGCCATTAATAAATTATTAGGCGATTAACGTAAAGTAGGTATTTAACCACATAGTTGACCAAGTGGATCTCCTCACTTTAGATTTATTTATCTAATCTTCTAGCTTGTTAACATATAGCCCAAATAAAGCTGGGGATAGAAACAACTTTGTTTGATGCTTATCACTTTTGAAAACTTCAAACAATCCTAATTACATTTTTTATTTTAGCATTACTTTTGTTTTAAAAGAAAATTTCGAGATCTAGGGTCAAATTAAAAGTATTAACATCTTTTGTATAATTGTGCAAAATGATATGTTGTGGTGACAAAATAGGTTAGCCATTGAAATGTGTATAGTGGTGAAACTGACATACCCATGCCATATCCCTTCTAGTTTTGTGAAATGTCTAACATGAATGTCTTAAGTGATAACATATTGACAAGTGCTCTATTCTTTAGTTATATTTGGCTTACAATTTAATATTTATTCATCTTTATTTCATCCCCATTTGCACTAATTTATAAATATTCATTCCCTAGATCAAAATCCAAATTTTATTCCCTTTTTTATAATTTTTACATGACGATATACTTGTCAAACCCAAGGAGCCTAGGAATGATCCTTGAATTCAAATTCAAAATTTCTTGCTTCTTTCTACCAACCATTATAAGTTGAACTAACATACATCCCATTCAACATTTTTCGATGTTAGGGTATTTAAAGAGATTTATTACACACTTGAACACAAGCTAGAGGAATGAAAGGATCATATAGAAGAAAAAATAAAGCATAATTTAATTATAGAGGGAAATAAAAAAATTGACTCTACATAATCATCATATAGGTAACCCACATCTATATGAATGTTGTTGTCAATCTTATCTCTATTAATTTGGTTTACCAAGGGGTTTAACCTATGCTAATATGTTTATCTATTGAGTTGAAAAAGCCCAAAAAATTGTCACTTTAGATGCTAGCTTGATAAATTAGACTTTGATCAAATACTCTTTTTATAATTTTGTAAATTTGGGAGCAATTTACTTTATTTTTTTTATCACTTTTCACCATATTATTTTTATTTATACCATGGACTACTCAATATCTTAATCTTCTTGTGTGAAAGAGTCATTGTTTAAACCCTAATGAGGTTACTCAATCTAATGCTAATGAGGTCTTTTCTAATGTTCATGTTGAAACAATTTAAAATATCATGAAAACAACACATGATGTTGACCATGATGTATATGCATCTAAGAAATATCCTACTCTTATTGAATAAATGTTCAAGTTGGTGTGCTTACCAATTCTCAATCTCTTCAACAATTGGCAAGTCTTTTACATAAGACATTAATGGGTGATCCATTTCACATATATATTCTTCATGGTATTAATAATTTGTTGAGTTATTCCAATTATATATCTTCTCATGCTTCATTATCTAGAGAGGGTTGAAGCACAATAGCGGGCCCCACTTGTGGGCCAACCTTGATTTTTACCTTAAATCACATTTTTATTAGAAACACAAGGGGGCTAGATCAAATACGGTCAAACTCAATCTAAGTCTAGAATGTTATATTTAAGCCCTCTATGTACAGTCTCCTCCAGTCCAATCAGAAAGCTAACAAAACATCTAGTTTGCCTCACCATTTTATGGATTAAATGAAGCCATTTGTAGATAAACTTATATATACATACATATATATAGATATATATATCATATATATATATATATATATATATATATATATATATATATATATATATACACATAATTATAATATGTATATATTTATGTACACACACCCACATACATATGCATATATGCAAATATATAGTTTTCATTATTATATTTCCAAAAGTAATATATATATATATATATATATATATATATATATATATATATATATATATATATATATATATATATATATATATATATATATAATAATCAATTTTATTTTATTACAAAATAAAGACCTTCATTAAAGGCAATAAGAAAAATATATATTTTTAAATATTCTCAACAAATTATATAGTACTTTGCATGTATGTCTTCATTTCAATGAAAAAATTAATTTCAATAAATGCAAGGAAAAATACATTACAAAAAAAAAACTCGAAATCTTTTTAGTGCCAAATAAAATTTTATAATAAATAAAATATTCAATAACCTATTTCCAAAAAATCTACATATTATATATTGGAATTTTAATTTATATATTTCCAAGCAATCATGAAAATATTTTATATATAAGAAATGCATTATGATAATGTCACATAATAAAAATAAAAAAGTAACAAAAATTAAAAAAATATAAATTGAATCCTTATGAAAAATTGTATAAATCATTAGTTTACATTGTTCTTAAATTGACACAATGTCCTAAATACTAAAAATGCTAATTTAGTAGATCTGATAATGTATAAAAGTGGGAGACACAATATTGTCTCCCCTCATGTGGTCCCCATCTCTTCCTTTCTTCCCATTAATGTCCCACTCACATCATTTCCTTCCACACATATCCCTATTAGTGTTAAATTCTCCATACTTATGATAGTCATGTTATTCCTCCTCACTTCATACTCACTCCATAATATAATGTCTCTATCCATGGACATGACAATACCTCATCTTGTACAAGCTTATTATGTACTTAATTTTTCCTCACACTACCCAGACCATTGTTATACTATCTACCCTAATATACTATTTCAAGACTTTCCCAATATTAAGAAAAATGTGGATGAAATGCCTAATAGAAAAGCTTCTATCACATATAATCCTACGAAACATGCACCATTTTACATTGAAATTGTCACAAATCTATTTCTCTTTCTTTTGTTGCACCTAGTTTTAAGCTAGACAATAAAAATGAGACCCTAATGTCCATTTGCAAGCTTTCATTATTACATGTTTCAACTTCTATTCTTTCTTTATATAAGTGACCTACTTGTTTTTTTTTTAATTTTTATTAACACGGGCTTGAAAATAATTGTGAATAATTTTATAATGATTTATTAAAATGAATTTACGAATGATTATGTCATTTGAACATTCAATCTTTATGTAGTAAAGTAAAGCAAAAACTTATTCATGCAGATTTTTAATTTGGTTTCTTACCTTCTGCTACTACATTGTGACACATAATTTTAGTAGAGCTACCACACCTCTCCCTTGTTAGAATTATGAGGGTTATAATATTATTTTTACTTGTCCTAGTGCTTTCCTGGATTCACTTTGAAGTGAGCTATGTGCTAATTTTTTGTTCCTATATTGTAGGAAAATGCAACTAGTTAACCATGGATTTTCCTTTTGAGTCCTTTTCACACCTACTTAGTTAAGTTTAGTTTAGGTATTTGTACTTTATCCCATGTTAGTTATGCATTTATTTTTCTTAGTGGTAGATCATATATATAACTACCTCTTTCTCTTATATGAGTAGACCCTCTCTTGTATGCACATTGTATTCTTTTAATTGATCATTATTATTTTATAGTGTTGACATTCTTCTCTTATTGTGATTAATGCTCAGGAATATTGAGCTTAGGCTAGCTACCTCCATAGTTAATCATTACACCATATGATTATATTTTTTTTGCACATATTACATTATCTTATTACTGTTAAGGGGAAAAATAGGGTAGACCCAAATGCATGAACAAGAGGATCTACCACTTATTTTTCTAGGGCCTTAAACACCTCAAATTATGTAAAAGAAGATGCCAATAAAAATTATAAATGTAACCTAACTATTATAGAAACTATGGGGGATGTTTTTAGAGCATAGAAAGTTGTGTAGCTAGCCAAAAAGTTGTTTTTGAGCTATGGAGGACTCATTCTCCTTTAGGGGAAAATGGGTCCTTCTAGGGTTTCAAAAAATTGATTTCAGGATCCTATTCCTTGATGTATGCATTCATGGAATCCCTGTTATCAAGTTCTGAAATCCTGTATGCAATTTTGCAGAGCTCTTTTTGTGATCTTGCACTTTGAACGACAACTTTATAAACTTTGCAACTTTGACAATCTTGCTCCAAATCTTTCTCAACTTGATCTTCAACCTATAAATCTGCAATCACACACTCAAGTGTAGGAAAACTTGTTGATTTGTTAGTGATTGAAGGTTTTCCTCAGTCAAACCCCTTGAAGGTAATTAAACCAAATGATGAAATGAAGGAAATGAAGCATGAATATGAAATAATGTAAATGATGTCACCTTGGATGATGTCTTGTACAACAAGTCCGCAAACTAACATGCATTGGCCATGAAGAATGTAGATCTTGGATGTGAAATGATTCTTGTAAATGGATTCTCAATGCAACATTAGCTTCTTAGCTTAACACCGATGAATGCATTAAACCCTTGAAATGATGATATGACTTTGAATTGCTGCAATAAACACTTGAAATCTGCCTTGAAATGCCTTGAAAATTCCTTTGAAATTCTCTAATGCTTGATCACTTGAATGCTTGAATGCTTCATAAACTTGCTAGGTTTTGTTAGGAGAAAGAATGTGAATTAACCCCTTATTAATACTAAATTAGGAGATTAACCTTAAAATTCAAAGAACTAAGGCCAATTCTAGATCTGGAAAGAAAGATAATTAATTTCTGACCAAAATGAAATTCAAAAAGGGGGGCCATTAAGGGAGGACCCATTTGCCACCTTGGGAAAATGGGTCCTGGCTAAATTTCCAGGACCAAGCTTCGGGGGACTAAAAGAAGGCTAAAAATCCATTCTAGATCAATTAAGAAAGGGGGTTCCTACTACGGGAGGACCCATTTGCCATAAAGGGCGAATGGGCCATGGCTCTACTTACCAGGACCAAAATTTTCCCAATGAAATAATTTGTTATTTAAGTTATGATTGTCGGGATAGATCTTCAGGAGGTGTCAAAATTAAGGCCTAAATTTGAATCAAAAGGGGGTTAATAACTCCAATTAACCAAAATGAATTAAGACCACCTAGATAAGTGTGAAAGTGCCTTAAAACACTTTACAACACTTAAAGAAGGTACACATTATGTACAATTTTATTTAGAAAGGGGCCCATAGGGCTTAATTAACCAAATACATCCTAGAAAAGTGTGTTACAAAACTTTACAACACCTTTGCAAAGGATCAATTAAGGCATTTTTTAGTTAAATAAAGGTCCTAGAATAGTGTGAATGTGTACAACACATTACAACACCACTCCAAGATACCATTAGTTCAACTTTGATGTCAATTATCAAACCAAGTAAGGAAAAGGCTACTTTTTCCATTACTACAATTACATGTTATTTATGACACTTATTCCTAATTATTACATGCTTTAAATGATACCATATTTCATGTTTAATTTTCTTCTCTCCTCTAATCTCTTTCATCCATTATATGCAACCAAATGAAGTGGGCATATTATATCATTGCAAATCTTTCATATCTATATTTATAATAGCACAAAGGGCATCCTATGTAATTTTTGATCATTTAGATTATATAGTTACAATGGTCCATTCATGGTCCTTATACCACCTCCTTTATTGATTATAGTGATTGGCTTCATACCACACATTCATTATTTCATGTAACTGTTATATTTTATTTTTGTACTTACTTTGAGATTATTGACATTATTAAACAATTATGTTAATGGCTATTAATTTTTTTGGTAGATACTTATTGGGTTTAATTTTCCTTTTCTAGATGGGGTTATTACATCAAAGAGAGTGTATTGAAGAGATATCCTTATTTGTATCATTTTATTTTTTGAAATATTTTACTTTCATGTTGAATACTTAATTTACTTTACATCCATCATGCACAAGTTAATACTTAGAGTGGGGGTAAAATTTAATGGTAAAAATTGCATACTTTGCACTCCCCCCTTTATTTTAAAGTCACTTTGACTGGGTTAGCTATTATACAGTAAATAGTATGCATGTGACATGTTTTTGTATTGAGTTGGCATATCCCCTAGAAATCTAAGCTAATTTTGTTTCTACACATCTCTAGGAACTAGTCAAGATCTTTAGTTTACCTATTTATCTACCTAGTTCAAGATCAAGGTGGGATTCTCATGATGCGAAATTGATCACCACCTTTTTAAATTTGAAAATTCAAATTAGGCCCATGCCATCCTATACCACCCCCCTTCATCTAGCCACTTTCTTTTGACTTTATGTGCAATTTACATTTCAAATTGTATTCTTAGGTGAAAAATGCCCTACTTTGCTTTAAGACATCAAGAGATACAAAATATAGACCTCTCACACATTATTTGCATTATTATTTAAGGATTTTATATGAGCATTCATTATTGCATTAGCATCTGTAGACACGTAAAATATAATGATTGACATCGTGCATTCAATCCTAACTTACTAACATCGTTTCTTCCTGAATCATCCCTCGGTCTAACCGTTTAATCAAATTCCCCTATCTGATTAAATTCATCAATATTCCTCTCTTAATTAAATAAATCATTTTGTCTAATTAAGTCACTTATCTTGTTAATTAAATCAATCCATTTGATCTAATTATCCCTATTTAATTAAATAAACAATTTATTTGATTAAATCTCTAAAGTCTATCCATTAAATTAAATAAATTAAAACCTTATTTGATTTAATCTAACACCATCCCTTCTAATTAAATAAATCAAAATCCTTATTTAATTAGCCTCTTATCATATTCCTCTCTTATTTGATCTAAATAAATCCATAAATCTAAGTCAAATAAGTCACATAATCTAATCTCCTGTTAAATTAATTAGCCCTTAATTAATTTAACCTCATCTCATGTCACATCCTCTAGATAATACAAGTTGCACATGAAAATAGATTTAATTCATTTATTAAATCTCTATTTTCCTCACAAGGCATCTTTTGGAATATTCCCTCAATTTGAATTCAAAAATTCCAAGTCAACATGTGCATCCAACAAGGCATTTAAAACCTCTTACATGTCCTTTGTCTTGAGCCAAGTGGCATTTATTGCATTTTCCCTTCCCTCTTGCATGTCATTTCAACAAATTTGAATTTCAAATATTGGCATTTATTGGCACAAACCCCAAATCTTGTACAACCATCATCCATTCATAGCTTGACAAGTGGCACCATATCATTGGGTGAATGTTAGTCCCATATTGCTCAAATTTGGGCATTCATCCATCTTGGAATCCTATAAATGAAGAGCTCCTCTCCTCATTTCATCATCCACAAACATTGCAAAGTTACCATGCTAAAATACTTAGTGATTCTCATCCATCATTTGAATACTTAGCTAGGATTTTTGTAGATTTGGCTTGGAGTTCTCATCTTTCATCAAAAGTGGATCAATATCATCTTCAACATATCAAGATTTCATTGTAGGAATTGGGAAAGGGCCAATTTTCACATCAAATTGGCACCAATTCCCCCATGGGATCAAGTGTTTGCTTCTCTAACTAGGATTAAATCTAGTTTTATCTTTTGTATTGTGTTCATCAATTTCTTTCCTATTTTGAGTTTGCAAATGGATTTCATGGGGAATCCTTGTCTTAGCTTGTAATTCCTTGTCTAACTCGTTTATTCATGTTGTTTTGCAGGTACTAGGAAAAGGGTTTACACATTTGGTGCTAGAAGGAGGGCTGGATATCATTAATTCTAACATTTTCTTGAAATTTCTATGTTTTTCTTCACACACAGGAAATTCCAACGCGGGCTCGTTAGTGTCGCTGTTTTAGCACCGCGGGCTCGTTAGCGTCGCTGTTTTAGCACCGCGGGCTCGTCTGCGTTGCTATATGGCATCGCGTGAAACCCAAACCGTGCCGTTGGACTCAT
The DNA here is from genome assembly GCA_007258455.2 of Sequoia sempervirens. Classification (NCBI taxonomy): domain Eukaryota; kingdom Viridiplantae; phylum Streptophyta; class Pinopsida; order Cupressales; family Cupressaceae; genus Sequoia; species Sequoia sempervirens. Next base: position 598,669,046 of record VDFB02281492.1, on the reverse strand, counting down.
CCCACCAATTTTTAAAAAATTTTAACTCCGCCGCTGGACTCATCCCACCAAATTTTTTAAATTTTTTAACTCTGCCACTGGACTCGTTGACTTGCAAGATTTTTGAAAATTTTGAAAACAACGACGCTTTCACAAACTCCAATGCTGGGTGAAATTGCGACGTAATCGAGCTCTCTGTCTCAACACAGAGCGTCGCTGACTGGTAAGCAGTGCTGTGAGAGCGACGCTGGGAGAACAAATAGCGTTGCCTTCACAAGTTGCGACGCTAGGAGATAGTAAAAGGGAGAATTTAATTTTTACCACGTGCTTTTAATTTATGATTGTTTTTTCCTCTGTTTTCTACTTTTTAATTTCTGTGTTTTTCCATAATCTGACTGGTTCTCTTCTTTGTAGGTTGGAAATCGAAAAAAAAGGGAGGAGCATGGTGATGATACGTTGTCCTATCAAAGTGTTTTTTAACACTTAGGTGTTTTTTTAACACTTCTCTAAGAATTTGTCATCTTCTTCTTTCTTAGAACACTAGCTTTCATTTGGGTTTAAAAAGAGTTCTTTTTGTTTATTTCTTGCAAAAGGATTAAAAAGAATCTTAGGATCAACAACTTACTAGATTTTGTTTATGGGATTAAAAAATTGAACAAATGTCTTTCACTTGTGATTTGGTGCTCTAAAATGAATTCACATATTGCTTTATGGATCTAAAAAGAACAAGTGTAGCTTTGTTTTTGTGAGGGCTTACTTATACTAAAGCCATCGAAAAAGGACGTATGCGCTTCTCTCACGCTTTATAGTGATCTTGAGAATGAAAAGGCCTTTTTTCATGACTTTGGGTTAAGACAAAGCAATCACCTCCACACTTCGATTTGGGCTTAAAAAATTGAACAAAATCTTGTGCGAGTCTGAGTGGGGACTTTGTTGTGTATATTCTCTCTCCTTGTTGCCAACAAGGATTGATCGAGTTACAAATATTGTTTTTCATTCACTTTTGTTTATCCTAGAGGGCCTGCCCTGGGGAAAAAGTACTCACCCAAGGGAACGACTCAACCGGTAACACTCTAAAGCCAAGAGTATTTCCAGCCGGCTATAAATGTGGATATTGGAAGAAACACCAATATCATGTGGTTGACTCGACAAGATGGATCCGAAAGGGGACTCTTGCCACGTTGGGTCAACTCCTACGAATGGAAAGTCCTTACTAAAACCCATGTGCTAGAATTTTCCAAAATCCCTTTATCTATTTGTTGGTGCAAGAACGGTCATTCTCAAGCCACCCCACACTTTTACTGTCTTCTAGTAGAAATGGAAAACATGCCATGGGAGTTTCATGGATGTTGATGCTTGGCTGCCCCATATAAGTGAGTGCCATGGAGGGGAGCCAGTGGGGTCAAGCATCTAGCCATTCGCTAGAGATAAGCGTAGCTCGACTTGTCCAAGTGGGAATCCAACAAATATTATCTTACACATCCATAGGATTGTACTTATTCTTGGGTTACAAAATGCATTTCTTGATCGAAAACATCTCAAAAACAAACACTTAACATCATCCAAATTTCAAACCCTTTTGAGGAAAAATACAATTGACTCAATCCATATGTTATTGCTTTCCCTTGGGATTCATGTCCTTAGAGGTTTCTAAGCATTGGATTATATCTCAATTTGTCTTCTTAAGTAAACAATAGGAAACCCTTGCCTTAAGTTCATTAAATTTCCACATAAAATATCTTGTGGGGTTTGAGGAAATTAAGACATTGGACATCTTAGTTTGAAAACCTAATTGAAGAAAGTGTTTTTTTTGGTAAAATAAAGACATTAAGTAAAGCTAAGCCAAATGAACTTTCATATGTGTTGAAGACTCCAAATCCCAAAGCAAAAATCATTGATTGGAAATCTGAAAATGAATGTTTAAATGAAATCATTTCTTGGTTACAAAGGTCATTAGGAAGCATTTGCATGCTCTTCAATACCTAGGTCTAGGCAAACAAAGTGTACCCTTTTAGGTTCATCTTAAGATCAAAACATATCAAAATCTCTTTTTCATCCATCCTTCAAAACATCAAAACAAATTTCATCTCATCATCACCTTTTGAAAAATCTTGAAATCATCCTTGATACTAGGCTTTGTGGAAAAATCAAAATCATCAAATATCATTGAGACCAAAATCCTTGAAAACATTAGCAAAAACACCTTCGGATAGGTATGTGTAGATGCATCATTTTGCATATACTTAGTCAAAGTTATCAAAATCATCTTGTCTAGCTTAGTGTATGTAGATGAATCCTTCTTCATATGCTTAGTGAAACAATCATCTTGTTTGAATAGGTGTGGGTACATGCATCCTTCTCCTCACACATATTCAAATTATCATCCTTTGAACAAAGCTATCCCTTAGATCATCATCAAACATCTTAGGGTCTTTTTGTTCAAAATCAAAATCAAAATCAAAAATCAAAATCAAGGACAAAATCTCAAATCTCAAAATCCAAAATCAGAATCAAAATCCACAAGTCCTAAAAGCCTAGTGTCTCATTCAATATTTATCAAAAGCCAAGAACATCCATATCATCCATCCCTAACATCATCATCATATCATCACCTTTGATCCTCAAGACATCCTAAAACCTTCTACTTTGGGACATAAAATAATGATTGATCCAAAGAATCAAGAGATTCATCTCCCATATTCTTGAAGATTGATCCTTGTTTTATGGTTCAAACGAGATCTCAATGCAAGAATAGTATGGAAGCCAACAAAGAAACACCAACTTGAAGCGATCTTAGCCAAAATAACGCATAAATGAATCGAACTGAATCAAGCAATCCATTGACCCTCTCATCATTGCAAAATCCGCAAGAAGAAAATCAAGGAGAGGATCTTACCTTTGGAATGTCTCGCGAGAAAATGACTGAAATGCTTCAAAATCCAAAGAATCATAAAATCATTAACATCAAGATGAGACTCAACCCTTCGTTATACATGCTTGAACTAGCAAAACAAGGGGCCAAGTTGCCTTCGGATTTTGATGTAAGTACTATAGTGGAGACATCCTTTCCACCTATCTCATCCACCATCCCCATTTCATCTACACCTTCATCCCAAAACATCACGCAAAACATTATGCAAATCACAACATCGTTTGCTCCAACCCAACCCAATGTCAACAAGGGAAACACATTTCTCAATGCTCTTCAATCACATCCCCTTGGACGCAAACACCACATTGGAACAAAACATACCCGAAAAACCCATTACAAAAAAATGCTCCTCTCACATTCCATCATGATCCATCGTCATCATTCTTTCACACAACTCCTCAAACACCTCTTCTCACAAATTCACAAGAAGAGGGAGATACGTTTAGACTAGGGGGCTTATTCGACACTACGACATTTTCACAACTCACGCTCCTCACCTTTCCACCTCTTCCACCATTGCCATTATTATCTGCACCACTCCTTGGTTTAGGGCTTCCTCCCCTACCAAGTATCAATCAAACCTACATCCCAACCATCAATCAAAGCATTGTACCAAACACACAAAAGTTATCGTTGATATCGCAACAACAAATGATAAATGTGCAAGCAATGGCAACATCATCACACACACCCCTAACATCACAAAGCATGGTCTCTCAAGGACCAATCACATCAATACCACTATCCAACACCCAAAACATCAACACAACATCATCATCTACCACCATTCCAAATCCACCACCACCAATGTTCACCACATCAAGCCAATACGACACAACATTGCAAGCTGCTTTTCAAAGAGGATACCAACAAGTTCAAAAAAAAAAGGCATACAACAAGTTGCTCAAGCCGCACAAGCTGCCCAAGCTGCACAAGCCGCATTACAAGCGCAAAAAATGCAACAAGCCCAAGCTTTATTACAACAACAACAACAACAAGCTGCCCAAGCTACACAAACATTGCAAGCACAAAGGGTCGCTCAAGCAAAAATTTTATTGCAGCAACAAGCCGCACAAGCGCAAACCCAAGCGCAAGCTCAATATCAAGCACAACAAGAAAAAGCACAAGCACAACTTCTTGCACAAGTAGCGCAAATGCAAGCATATCAGCAAGCACTAAAGCAATATCAAGAGCAACAAGAAGCGTCAGAATTGGCAGCCCAACAACAAGCGTTGTGGGAATAACAACAAGCACAACAACAAGCGCAACAACAAGCACAAATATTAGTGCAACAACATGAAGATCAGCAACAAGCGTTGTTCATACAAAAGCAAGTAGAAGCCTACTTCGCCTGCCAGAACATACATATACCATCAAACAACGCACCAACCAATCCACCCATCCAACCAACGATTCATACACCCCAAAACACTTTCATCCCACCCCCTAATCCGCAAAGTGATGTGACGATACAACTCAGGTTGCTTTTGCAACAAGTGCTTGACCTTCAATTAGGGCGAACAACCAAAATACCAAGCAACTTGTGTCCCTATCCATTCGATAGGAGCTTAGAGATGAAACCATTCCCCAAGGGACTTGGAATCCCCAAATTTGAAAAATATAGAGGGATGGGAAACCCTGAAGATCACATCAGAGAATTCTAGGTTCATTGCATGGAGGTCGCATATGACGATACTTATCTGATGCAGTTATTTCCTAGGAGCTTGGCAAGTCCCACTATAGAATGGTTCTCACTTACCTTCAAGAATTAGAACATTCCATGAAATCAGGGATGCATTCATTAGGAACTACACATGTAACATTGCAATGGATGTCAGTCTCGAAGAACTATATGCTCTAAAACAAGGAAAGAATTAATCTTTTGCCTCATTCCTTCAACGATGGCGATCCAAGGCCAATCGGAGCAAGTGGACCATGCCAGAAGAACAACAAGTTTGTACCATCATAGCCAACCTTGAAAGCCGCTTATAATTTCATCTCAAGGTTCAGGGTATCACTACATATGAGCAATTGATATCCAAGGCACTCAGCATCGAAAGAGCCCTTGTGACTCAACCCACAGAATCAACATCATATCACGAACAACAAAACAATCTCCCACCATCCAATTACAATGATAAACCTCACACATGGGAAAGGAACAAGAATGTTACTAATGATGGTTTCATAGATGCCAAGGTGGTCATTAGTGGTCCTCGCCAAAACACACCCACACCGCAAATCCAAAATCAACGCCAAAACACTTATCACACAACATACCAACCCAACAACAATTCAACCATCAATAACCTCAATGATCAAAGAGGACCAACCCAACACAAAACTTATCCCAAATGAAATTACGCTATCTTGGGGGAACCATTAGAAGACATAATGAAAAACTTGATCAACGAAAAACTCATCAAGCCTCCTACATTCGAGAATTACCAAGAACCTGACAACAAACCCCCTTGGTATAAAGAAAATCAACTTTGCAAATTTCATAAAATCAAAGGTCATACAAAAAACAATTGCATGAGACTCAAAAATGTCATCCGAGATGTCATTGACAAGAAAATCATAAATGTGGAACCACCTACCAGAAATCAGGATCTAAAAATCTACACGAATCTGATGCCGAATCATGGCAAAAAAGGGAATAAAAATGATAAAGGGAAGGGTAGTGTAAATAATGTGTACAAAATGGTCGTTGCCTCCCTAAATGAAGATTGCATGGTCATCACCATCAAGGGCGCCCGCGCCGAAGATTGTGGAGTCACCACAAGAGGCGGCAAAGTCACCATTGTAGGATCATCCCAACCTAATAGAATCCCTTCATCTAGAGCCATTCCGCATAGCTACAATGTTGTAGAACAACTCAATAGAATGCCAGCACACATCTCCATCATGGAGTTGTTAAAAATCTCATCAGTGCATAAAAAGATTCTCAAGGAAGCATTAGCCTCATCCACTGTCCTCGTAGATCTCGATGCAGACCAATTCCAAGCTATGGTTGAAAATATCATAACGCCTAATCTCCTTACATTTTCTGACCAAGATTTCCCTGCCTGACCATCTCACAACTATGCACTTCACTTGGAAGCCATTGTAAACAAGAGAAAAATCAAAAGGGTTCTGGTACATGGAGGTGCAGGTTTGAACATCTTCTCTCTCAGCCTCATCAAGCAGTTGAAAATATCAGAAGATTCCATTGACAAAGGTAAGGGCATCATGATAAGAGCATATGATGACCAAGAAAGAGTGTCTCAGGGCACGATTAAACTCCCTATTCAAGTAGGGCCAACGCTCATGGAAACTACCTGTCAGGTCTTGGACCTCAAATTGCCATATAATATCCTCTTGGGACACCCATGGATCCATGCAATGAAAGCCATAGCATCAACCTTCCACCAATGTGTGAAATTTACACATAATGGACAGGAGGTTACCATCCACGGAGATCCCGAACCGTTCTCATATTGCAAAAATCTTGAAGCAAAGTATTACAAAATCCCCCAAGTGCCAAAGAATGATGAGGGCCCATCCACATCATATATCGACCCCGCCACTCTCGTGTCCACTTCTACGACAGAGACACCTGCCATCCCCGCCATCCCCACCATCTCTGATATCAAGCTCATCATCCAGGAGGATGGTTGTCGAAGCTAAAAACTCCCTAACAATGCTTTTGTGATAGGAGAGTTACCACAATCTCCTAGATCACGGGGACGCCCACAAGAAAATCAAGCTTCCACATCACAAACCTATCCCAAAAACTATCCTGAATTCACAAGATGGGGAGACCTTGGCCATGAGGTTATTGAAGCAAATCCATCTGACATGTTGTATCAAGATGATAGACCGGCAACTAATTTACCAATGGAAAAAAGAAGCAAGGGCCTACAAATGATGCTTGTAATGGGCTACGACAAAAATCAAAGATTGGGACAAAATGTCAATGGGCTCATAATACCTATCATGCCAGAGATGCGACCCATAACAAATCTTGGTCTTGGACGTACCCCTTCGAGCATAACCATACGTGGCTGAAGTCCTCTGGTTAGAACCGCTAATGTTTCTCCTCAGCCAGTACTAGTACAAGTACACTCACCAATAGTCACAGGTAGAGACACACATAATTTTATAACTGAGCCCTATATTAGTAGCGATGACGAGGATATCGTATCCAATCTACCTAGGTTATTTGAAGACACCACCTTGTGTATGATTAGCGCCCTCTCCTTTGAAGCCGACCATCCAAATCATGAGATCCGTTTAGTGTACCCCCAACTGATTGACTATGACCAATGAGGGCCACCAGTTCTTGATACATTCAAAAATGATGAGGCACTCTCAGAATTCATGGGATTGAGGGATAACATTCCAGATGGGGATCATAAAGTAGGCTTTATAATGGAGTTAGACACACATGCTTATTACGGGGAAACGATTGAATCCTTCAGTCGCAAAAGTGAGAAACTAAGAATCATATCCAAGTCCTTGAGTGAAAACCACACTGTGGCACTCTCTGACAAGAAAATAGTAACAAGAAAGGACGTGTCCAATGGTGAAAACCTCTCTGAGGCGCCCGAGGATGAAGGATTCAATCTTCCTCTAAGAGCTATTCATCAAGAGAAGTCAATGATCTTGGCTGAAAAATGCAATCCAGTCAACCTAGGAATAGAGGAGACCCCGCATATCACATTTTATGCAGAATCATTATTATAAGAAGAGCAAGAACTCCTAGCAGCATTCCTAAAGGAAAGGAAAATAAACTTCGCATGGAGTTATGTTGACATGCCAAGGCTAGATCTAGAGACTGTGGTTCATCATTTAGCAGTATATCCAGAAGCAAAGCCGGTCAAACAAAAGCTTCAAAAAATGCATCCTCAAATCACTCTGTTAGTCAAAATGGAGCTCAAAAAGTTGTTAGATGTAGGATTTATCCGACCAATTGATTATCCAGAATGGGTGTCAAATTTGGTACCCATTTCAAAACCTGACAGAGCCATCAGAATCTGCACAGACTTCAGAGATTTGAACAAGGCATGTCCTAAGGATGATTTCCCACTTCCTAACATCGACATGATAGTAGACATTACAGCAGGGCATGAGATGTTATCACTAATGGACGGATTTTCAAGATACAACTAGATCATGATAGCAAAAGAAGATCAACATAAGACGGCTTTCACTTATCCATGGGGGACATACTGCTGGAACATGATGCCATTCAACTTAAAGAATGCAGGAGCAACCTATCAACGGGCCATGACATTAATATTCCATGACATGATTCATAAAACAGTCAAAGACTATGTTGACGATATTCTAGCTAAGTCAAGGAAAAGAAAAGATCATATAGCAACCCTTAGTGCTATCTTTGACAGACTGGAGGAATACAAAGTCAGACTAAATCCCAAGAAGTCCGTCTTTGGCATACAATCAGGTAAATTGCTATGATACATAGTCTCCATGAGGGGTATCGAGGTGGATCCAGAAAAAGTGAAAGCAATCCTCGAGATGGAAGCACCAACGACATTAAAACAATTGAGAGGCCTCCAAGGCCGACTTCAATCCATATGACGGTTCATAGCACAACTGGCAGACAAGCAGAACCCATACTCTCACCTACTCCATAAGGGAGTGGCGTACAAATGGGACACAAAATGCAAAGAGGCATTTAACAAAATCAAGGAATATCTACTGACACCACCAGTTTTAATGCCACCCATCCCAAAGAAGCCATTGATCTTATATGTGTCAGCAACAACGACAGCCCTTGGAGCTCTCCTAGCTCAGCATGATGAAAACAGAACGGAGAGGGCCATCTACTATATCAACAGGACAATGGTCGGTCACAAGCTAAATTACTCATTCATCAAGGAAGCTTGCCTCGTAGTAGTGTTTGCATCCCAAAAATTCAGACATTACATGTTGGCACACAAGATAAAGCTTATTGCCAAAATTGATCCCCTCAAATATCTCCTATCAAAGGCAATGCTCACGGGAAGAATGACAAAATGGGTAATGATATTATCAGAGTATGACATCGAGTATGTGGAGTGAAAATCCATTAAGGGATAGGTTATTGCAGATCAAGTAGCAGAAGCACCTATGTATTCTGAGAATCCTCTTGTCTCATAATTTCCAGATGAATCTATTTTCAACATCAACGTAGCCGATCACTGGAAACTATACTTCAATGGTTCATACACAACATGGATCAGGAGCTGGTATCTTCTTCATCACCCCACAAGGGGATTGTATACCGAAGTCATACAAACTGGCATTTCCTTGCACTAACAACATAGCAAAATACGAGGCTTTGACTATAGGCCTCAAGATAGCAGTGCAATGGAATATCATAGCTCTCAAGGTGTATGGGGACTTTCAGTTGATCATAAATCAAGTCAATAATGAATATCAGACTAAGGATGATAAGGTCACTCCATACAAGAAATTGGTGGAGACTCTCAAAGAATCTTTCATTGACATAACATTTGAGCAGATTCCAAGAACCAACAACAGAGCAGCAGATGTCATGGCTTCAATTAGGTCTCTATTAGACATCCCTCATAACGTGCCGAAATATGAATTTCTGATTGAGCAGCTTCTCATTCCCACATTTGAGGTACCAGAATCGAAATATGTTTGTGAAATCGTTGGTCCTAGTGATCCTTGGTACCATGACATCTACACATATCTTCACATAGGAGTCATACCTGCTGACCTCCCATCAAACCTAAAATGAACCTTTATCAAAAAGGCATCCAGATTTGTCATCCTAGGTGATACCTTATACTGTAGAAGCATAGAAGGTACCTTGCTGCGTTGTCTAAATGCTGAGGAGGCATTAACCGCTCTAACCAAGGTTCATAATAGTATCTGTGGCTCACACTCGAGTGGAATGACCATTGCCAAGAAACTACTGAGGATGGGTTATTATTGGCCCACAATGGAAAGAGAAGCGCATGATCATGCTAAAAGGTGTTTACAATGTCAGGAGCATGGGGACCTCATCCACGCTCCAACTCAGGAGCTTCATCCGATTATCACACCATGGCCCTTTTCGTAGTGGGGACTCGATCTCATTGGAAAAATCTTACCCACCTCATCCAATGGCCATAAGTTCATCATAACTACAACTGAGTACTTCACAAAGTGGGTGGAAGCCATACCCATGATATATATCATTGGGAAGCAGATCTCAAAATTTATCCTGAACTATCTCATTTGTCGTTACGGTGTCCCACAAGCCATTATCTCAAATAATGGGACACCATTCAAGAACTAGGAGGTTCATGACTTGTGCGAGAAATTCAAAATCCAGCATCGCTTCTCCACCCTATCCCCAAGGCAATGGCCAAGCAGAAGCCATGAACAAAACCATCCTTAAAATCCTTAAGAAAACAGTCAATGACGCAGGTCGTGACTTGCACTTGTAGCTTAATCCCGCCCTCTGGGCTTATCGAACCAGCATCCACACACCCACTGGCGCCACCCCATTCTCCTTGGTCTACGGATCATAAGTCGTACTCCCCATTGAGATCGAGCTCCCATCCCTCAGAATATCATTACAAAATCTCATCACTGATGAGGACTATTGGATGTCAAGATTAAACGAGCTGGAGCTATTGGATGAGAGATGCATAAATACTTTGAATCATCTGCAAGTCTATCAGAATAGACTCAAACGGAGCTACAAAAAAAAATCAGAAGCAGGACTTTCCAAGTGGGAGAACTGGTCTTAAAAGAAAATCAGAAGAATGTCCCAAACCCTAGCAATAAAGGCAAGTTCGAACCCAATTGGTTAGGACCTTTCGTCATCACAACAAGTTATAAGTTGGGGGCATATCAGCTATCAACACCCGAAGGGGAACCTCTGTAGGAGCCCATGAATAGCTCCCATCTCAAAAAGTTTTATGCCTAATTGTTTCAAGGTATAGAACCAAAAAATCCAAAAAAATTTCAGAAAAAGTCTTGAAAAAATGGTTACTTTGGCAAAAACCTGGTAGATAGGTGTCTTGGTAACAAACAAAAAAATCAAAAAGCAAAAAATCCAAAAAAAATCAGAAAAAGGATCAAAAAATAGTAAAGAGAAAAATCATCCTCTAGTGAAAACTACTTCGGTGGCACTTAGGGCAAGTACCTTGTTGAAAACTTGGCAAATAGGTGCCTTGTGTAAATAAGCACTTCCATCTAGCAGGATCTTCATGGCTTGTTCGACATCATCCATCCATTTCACTCCCATCATTCATCACATCCATCACTCATCCACTTGCATCTACACCATAGCTTGGTCCTATTTTCGTATCATGATCCCTCTTAGTACTACTCAACCCATCCTCAAGGTCAGTTTGTCCTGCCTTTATCAGAGTAGTCTATGGCATCACGCTAGGGGCACGTTCTCATCAGATCAGATTCGTGTATATTCTTAAAGTCCTCAAATCAGAAAATCCAAAAACATTCGAAAAAGACAAAAAAATCCAAAAAAATCAGAAAATAAAAAAAATCCAAAAACATCAAAACATATCAAAATCCGAAAGCAAGATCATCTTGTCGAACTACGTCATCTCTAAGCTTGAACGTAGGCAAGGTTGATCTTTGATCATCCCTTGAGACATTTAGGTCAGTCCTATAGGAGTCTGTCATAATAAGCTAACATCTCATCATGTATATCGCCATCTGTAAATTGGTTAGGTCGTCAGTCAAACTACGTGGTCTCTGCGTGTATAACGTAGGCAAGGCTAGTCTATCGACCAGCCCTCGAGACCCCTAGGATAGGTCTTTAGGTTAGTCTCTTGGTCGAATTCTCGCAAAATCCCAAAAACATTCAAAAAATAAAAAATCAAAACATTTCCAAAAATCTTGAAAATACCAAAAACAGCCTCAAAACATTGCAAAAACATCCAAAACATCCAAATATTTGAAAAAATCCATCTGTCTCATCTTGCTTACACCCGCAATAAATACCACTCATAATAAACTTATTGTCATCCTCAACCTTTGGTAAAACAATCGAAAACAAGTCTAGCAAGTTTAAAAGTGAAAACTCAAAATGTCAAGTCTTACATCTAAGTCAGTAAGTAAGCAAGTTGGTTATCTCTTCGTATCGGTAACACATCATCTAAAATAGGTCCCATATCAATCATCCCTTATAAACGAAATGACGTGCCGCCATCCACTAACATGTTCTAGGATGAATCCTCCCTACAATGGGCATTATCTTTTGGCAATAAGTTTCGGTTATCATCTTAGAAAACACATCCTCTTTCCGTTAGCGGTATTGAAAAGCATCAGTTTGTTTGTTTACTTGGTCTTTATCTTTTGACTTATCTTATTTTGTGCTCATTCCAAGGACATCTCGATGATATCCAAAAATAGAGGATTTAGAGAAAGAGGAATGGGGCAATGATCATTATCTTTTGTCTGCTGTTCTTGTTGGACGTTCTCGTAATATAACCTCGGCGAATACTTGATTTGTTAGGTATGTATGGAAGAGGTCTAGGGCAACTTGTTGACTATTACAGGGACATGTTTACCTTTCCATGTTTTGGTCTGAGGTGTCTGAAACTTCTGAAGTGCATCCTAACAAGGTTTTCGTATGTTAGGTGTGAACAAGAATACTCCTATCTAATTGTCGAGTCAAAGTCCATCACACTAGGTACAATGCCATCCTAGTTCTCTATACCTTGATGCATCTTACCACGTGTGTTATCAAACATAAGAAAATTTGGCCCTTTGAAAAATCCCAATTCCTCGGCAAGTAATTATCATCATCATCATCATCAGCATTTGTGTCATCTTGCGTCTTGTTGAAATGACTTCTTTTCTTACTTACCGTGCTAACAAGGTACTATGACAATTGATCATCATCACCATCATCATCATCGATCCTGCATCCACAAAATCATTAGCATATTGCATAAGCATATCATATAGGAATCATATGCATTGCATAAGCATATAATATAGGAAACATCACATTCTTATCATTATAAAAATAGGTTATCATAAACATTATTCATAAATAGATGCATCCATGTCATTGAATTTCATTTCATATTACCATATAAATCATCACATAGCATCTACAAAAGCATTCCATAATCATTTCTACATAATCATAAGCAATAGGTATATAAGCATTTAATTCATTACGCATACATACTCACATAACATTATGACATCATATCATCACATTACGTTTACATTACGCATCAACATATCACTTTGCATTAACATATCACTGCATCACATACATCATCATTTACGATAATAACATTTGTTATTCTAAGCATCTCAATTTCATTATGCATTAACATCATATCACGACCATCGCATCATATTACATCCATTCATAAATCATGTCATATATAAGCATATTCCACACATCATTGCATATACCATAAATCAAATCATTTCACACATTGCATTGGCATAAAATAAACCATCATATAGTTAACATCATTGCACATCATATCATAGGTTAGCATAATATAGATCTCTTAGTCATAATTATAACGCATACATCATTAGAAATAAATGCATCCATAGAACATCACTGTAAAACATATAGAAACAAACCATCCATGCATAAATGAAAGAATGCATAGCATCGTATCGAAATCAGCTCATATATATATCATATCATCAACTGTCATAGTACAAAGAATAATTGGATCACTGTACATATATGTCAAACCAGTACAAAACGCCCATCAGACTATAAAAAATGAGCCCATAAGGCACAAAAAGTGTGTATCATCTGGATCACGTTCAATCTCCGTGAATGCTACCCTCACCCCTGTCACCGTAACCCTCTGGTGGTCTCTAGATAGCCTACTCTGAGTACTCTGGGACCCAATCTACTCTAGGTACAGTCTCATGGTAAGCCCAATGGTAGTACTCTATCTCTCAGATAGCATCTCTGTAAGATCGCATCGACACTGTACCCTAGGACGAGGAGGCTATTATGCTATCAATTTGCTACCTGCGGCCTAGCTCTATGGCTACCTATAGCTCTGCAACCTGTCTCTGCTGCACAACCTGATCCCTCTCTACTTTGAGCTGATCCCTCTCAGCTCATGCCTGGTCTCTCTCTGCTGTCACTGCCTGAACCTGGGCCTGCAGCTATAAAATCAAAGCATCCCGTGTGTCTGCCTGCCCTACTGACTGTACCCATGGCTGCGCGTGAACCTGGTCCTCACCCTCAGCTCGTGGTGGTGGGACTGGCGGATCTCACTGCTGATCCTGAATATGGACGTCCCCGTGACCTGGAAAAACTGGGGGCACCCCTGGTGGATCCTGCTGAATCTCGACCCTCGGTCCTCATCCTCATCCTCTCCCCGTGCCTCTGACCCTGTGCATATCTGGATCCTCACTTGGAATGGTCAACTGTAGGGGAGGTCTAAACCAATCTCTAAAGGCCAGTGTGGTGCCTGGATCTACTAGGATCTAATCATAAGCCCATGGTTGGGCTATCAGCTGCCAAAATCTATCAATTGCCTCTGCGGTAGGAATGTCAGGCCCCCATTCTATTTGTGTCATGCTGCATACAAAGACGGCTACATAACCATCATCGAGCCGATCTTGTGGCTCTCCAAACTGATGTTGTATGCGCCGGGGCATGTATCGCTCAATCATCGTGTGCTCTCGCCCCTGCATATATTGATCCTGGTGGCAATAGAAGAGCTGAGCAGCATCGTCGGCCCAGTCCAAGGTATGGATGCCAAGTAAAGACAAGTATCTCATCTGGGACCCACCTCCAGTAGGGGATCCCATGCTCGCCAGTGTGTGTGAAGGACACACCGCCTCTGTATAGTGCCACGAGGGTATCCTTTTCCCCCATCAGAACCGGAACCACCCGTGGACATAGCATAGAAATGTGTTCCCACGCCCAAACATGAAGGAGTGTCACTCCAACTCCCAACACTCTGCCATCAATGTATACATACTCATGTAAATCCCTGTAAAGTGAGGCAAGAAGGACAAGTCCCCATGCAAAATGAACCGGCCTATCCCAGACCATCTTCTCCCAGTAGTATCCCCAGCCCAGACTGAAATACCGCCCTCGTCTGTCTGGGGCAACTAGACTTGAAATGATCGCCATAATTGCCCAGCGGAAGGGAGGTGCTATAACTTTGTACCGCTCTAGCTCGATCTGACCCTCACAGTAAATAATGTCTCGAGTGGCGAGGACTTGGATGCAGCACTCGCGTCCCTCCTCCATGTCATAGATCGCTCGGCAGCCATGAATGGGCAATCGTAGAATGCGCTAGATGTCCTCCAATGTCACAGTTGCCTCACCAGTGGGAAGATGAAACAACGATGTCTTGTTGTGCCACCTCTCAACCAGCGCTGACAACATCCCGAGCTGTGTACGCACTGGCACTACGTATGCAATGTGCCATAGGCCAGCGGCTCCCAGTCGGTCCTGGTCTCTGTCGCTCAGGTCCCGTAGGACGCTCACCAAATCTCGCAACCGGTGCTCCCAAGAATAAAGCTCCCTAGGACCGTCTTACATCAAGGAAAGTCAACATGTTAAAATTTTTGGAAAAATTCTGGCCTAATGCTCCAAGCTCGCTTCTAGCGGCACAGTTTGTGATGGCGTCGTAGTTTGAGTTTCCTCAAACTCTAACGCTAGACCCTAAATTAAGCCAAATAGAGCCGCCACCATGCACTTTATCCCCAGCATCACATTTTTCATGAAAAGGGTGCCGCTGTAGCACACTTTAACCAAACCGGCCTATCGAGCCCGAGCCTAGTGGCAGAGTTTCTAAACTCCAAATTGCACTGCTGGGGTGCTAAATAGCACTGCTGCAGCACAAAATGGCCTGGCGTGACACAATTCAAATGTCGAGCGATGCTATAATAGTGCCACTGGAGGCGAGCTCATCTTTAAAGGACTAATAAATATGTAAAATAAAAAAATTAAACTTCGGTAAGGATCACATACCAGTGCCCTGATGCCAGGTGGCCGCTGGTAGGTTCGAACTCCGTCTGAAATGCGTAGAGGAAGTTGTCGTTGCGCCATATCATCAGAGGGTCAGAGCTCAAATCTCAAGGTTTGCTAGCGGAGGTGTGTGAAAATGACTTGAAAGTGACCCCCCGGGCCCCTTTTAAGCCTAAAAATTAGGGTTTTAAAACCCTAAATGGCTGTCGTGCTAGGTTTTTGGACCCCTGAACCTATTTTTTTCTATTTGAGGCTTGTTTTTCATCGTTTTAATGTGTTTAGACATGTTTTTAGCCTCCCGGATCCCTTTCGGACCTGTTCGGTACTTTGTCACTTTTTTTTTCGCGAGATCATCGAAAAAATTAAAATTTTCATCCAATCTCTTGAGGGGGCATTATATTGACATATTTCTCTCGCTAGGCAGGAGTGGGGAAAGTTTTAAGTATCGAAGATTTTTGGCTTTGATCAAGATCGGTTATTCTTTGAACCAACACAATGAGTGCATTGCTTCAAAGAGGGGCAAAATGTAGACATGTAAAAAATACTGATTGACATCGTGCATTCAATCCTGACTTACTAACATCGTTTCTTCCTGAATCATCCCTTGGTCTAACCGTTTAATCAAATTCCCCTATCTGATTAAATTCATCAATATTCCTCTCTTAATTAAATAAATCATTTTGTCTAATTAAATCACTTTCTCTTGTTAATTAAATCAATCCATTTGATATAATTATCCCTATTTAATTAAATAATGAATTTATTTGATTAAATCTCTAAAGTCTATCCATTAAATTAAATAAATTAAAACCTTATTTGATTTAATCTAACACCATCCCTTCTAATTAAATAAATCAAAATCCTTATTTAATTAGCCTCTTATCATATTCCTCTCTTATTTGATCTAAATAAATCCATAAATCTAAGTCAAATAAGTCACATAATCTAATCTCCTGTTAAATTAATTAACCCTTGATTAATTTAACCTCATCTCATGTCACATCCTCTAGATAATTCAAGTTGCACATGAAAATAGATTTAATTCATTTATTAAATCTCTATTTTCCTCACAAGGCATCTTTTGGAATATTCCCTCAATTTGAATTCAAAAATTCCAAGTCAACATGTACATCCAACAAGGCATTTAAAACCTTTTACATGTCCTTTGCCTTGAGCCAAGTGGCATTTATTGCATTTTCCCTTCCCTCTTGCATGTCATTTCAACAAATTTGAATTTCAAATATTGGCATTTATTGACACAAACCCCAAATCTTGTACAACCATCATCCATTCATAGCTTGACAAATGGCACCATATCATTGGGTGAATGTTAGTCCCACATTGCTCAAATTTGGGCATTCATCCATCTTGGAATCCTATAAATGAAGAGCTCTTCTCCTCATTTCATCATCCACAAACATTGCAAAGTTACCATGCTAAAATACTTAGCCATTCTCATCCATCATTTGAATTCTTAGCTAGGCTTTCTGTAGATTTGGCTTGGAGTTCTCATCTTTCATCAAAAGTGGATCAATATCATCTTCAACATATCAAGATTTCATCATAGGAATTGGGAAAGGGTCAATTTTCACATCAAATTGGCACCAATTCCCCCATGGGATCAAGTGTTTGCTTCTCTAATTAGGATTAAATCTAGTTTTATCTTTTGTATTGTGTTTTTTCATCAATTTCTTTCCTATTTTGAGTTTGCAAATGGATTTCATGGGGAATCCTTGTCTTAGCTTGTAATTCCTTATCTAACTCATTTATTCATTGTAATTCCTTATCTATATTTTAACATTACGACATCCTTTACCCTACGAATAATTTTTGGATTTTTTTTAATTTTTAATTTTTGTCAGGGCGTTTAAATGAAAATGGGAGCAGCGAAGGCATTTAAATGAAAACGGGGATTTAAAAATATTTTTTGAATAAACTTGGCTCATTTTGTGCATGTAATCACACAAGTTTTTTAATTATAAATATTTAAATGTTAGCTATTTTTATGTATTAGAAATTATTAACTATAAATATAATCTAATTAATATATAATATATTTTTATATAATATTTTATAATTTATAATATATTTTTTAATAAATTAAAAAATATTTCACATATTAATTATATATTATGTTTATATTTAATTGCTACTTTTTATAAATAAAATATGTACTATATAGAATATTTATATTTAATATTACATTATTATATAAATAAATATAATTTTAAAAAAATAAAATTTAATATACTTTTAAATAATACATTTAACAAATATTAATCATATAATATATTAAATATTTTAATTAGTATTATATGTAAAAAAATATAACATATAGTATATCTTAAATTATATTTAGATCTAATAATATTTATTATATATAACATAATCTATAATAATAAATATAGTTCATAATGCTATATTAGTTTTATATAATAAATAATTTGGTTTATAATATATAATGCTATATTATATAACAATATAATAGTTAATACAATAGTTAATAAATATAATAGATTAATATAATAATGACATAAATAGTATATATTTATATAATAATATAATAGTTAATACATAAAATTTAAAAAATAAATATAATAATATATTCTATAATTAATTTTTTTTTTTAAATTAATAATAATATTAAAATCATTTTCTAAATGACTTACCAATTGATTTCATTTACTAAATATATACTACATTTATATATATATATATATATATATATATATATATATATATATATATATATATATATATATATATATATATATATATATATAACAAAATTTATTCTAAGTAACCTTCCACACTTCTTGGGGCATACCCATTAGACACTAAGATACAATAGCTAGTATTAATTATATATTAAAATTAAAAATATGAAATGATCAAAATAATTTTACCATATATTATTAAATATTCTTAATAAATTAATTTTTTTTTTTGAAACGGATTATGAAAACTTCATATGACCATGAAAGCAACCTTATCATTACAACTATCCTCAATACCACTTAATAACATTCGACTATCCTCTACGCTCTACGTTGCCTTCACAGCAATTTTAAGATTGAAATCTATCTGGATATTATGCCAACTTACCCCATTAACACAAGGCACTCCTACAATGGCAGAAGAAAAGGTTGGGTATTAATTGAATCATTAAATAACTGTGTGAAAGAGAGAAACAGCTGCCGTCCATATTGTCAAACCAAAATCTTTAATGGCCTGTCAGAATTTTGACCCTCTTTATTGCTGTTTTACGTTTATATTTATTATTCGCTGAAGAACTTTGTTGTGGAGTCTCCTTTTTAGAACTGGGAGATAATATATTGATCTGGTTTCTTGGCATTTACCCATACTCAATGTGACAGATGCAAAGATAAGGGTAGAAGTTACAGATGCAAAGATAAGGGTAGAAGTTATTGGTAGTGAGGATTGAAAAGTTTCTATTCAAATTCTTGTTTTCATTAATGAGTTAGAATCCCAAGGACTACTCGGTCTAACTTCTACATCAGTCTAAAGCTGGAAAAACAACACTTAATTTCATTTTCTACTGGATGGAATGTTGTGGCGAATCTGAGACAGGTTTGCATGTCATGGAGTAATCTCCTCATTATTGTGGTCTGTATTTCACATATCATCTTTCTCCACAATTTTTTTTTTTGACATCTCTTAGTTGTTAGGTTTACCCTTTAACCTTTCAAGGATTTATACGGTAATTCTATTGGCTCTTCAATCTTTATAATCTTATTAGTCCCTGCCTATCAAGGCAAGGCAAGGGAATTATTGGTGCCTTGTAAGCGTGAGGGGAAATATAGGGATTTAAAAGAAATAAAAATTACTAGTTAAAAGTTTGGGTTTTTTTTTGGTTTGTGATAGGATAGTGAGTATTTTCTTGGGTTTTCATTTTTTTTCAAATTTTTTTGAAAGTATTGTTCAATGGGAAAAAGGGAGAGGAAAATATTGAATAGGTTTATAAAGTTCATCGTTGTTAATAATGTGAAGGCACGTGTTTGAATGGCGAGTATCGGTTGAAATAGGGTCACTGCATCCATCAATATCTTCTTGCAGTTGAGAAGTCATTTGTAAGGCCACCTAGCCCACTATCTAGAACACTTTGGGAGATCTCTTAGTATGTGGTAGAAAATCACCTTGAGAATTAAATTCATGCAGTTCATGGTACAAATGCATATGGTTGGGTGTAGCTTACTTCATATTGTGACAACATAATATTGTTAAAATATATTATAAATGAATGATCTAGTGCAAGAATGGATTTGCTAATAGGATATTATGAATATTTAGTAATACGATTACCGAAGAAATAATGGAGTGAGGAGACCTCATAACCTTACAGACTTAGTTGAGTCATAAAACTATGTCCAAGCAAGTATTGATAATATTTGAAGGTGGTATAATGACTTCTTGTGATAAATATATTTATCTATAAAATTAGTGGAATTTGCAAGGTAAATATAGATGTATCACCTTGTCTTTATTTAAATTTACTTATAAATTGGAACTCAATCCTATACAAAAAATATGTGTTAATAGTTGGCAGCAGCTATATGTGATGATACAAGGATTTTGTGATAACATTGTCTAAAAGGATGGTAACAATGACATTTTAACTATAGATGTGGAAACCACAAGTGTATATATATATATATACACACACACACACACTTTACTGTTATTAGTTAAGGTCTAGTGTGTGAAACTAGTGCAATCTTACTTACAATGTCAACTAATTTGGTGTACTTGTATTAGTGATAAGAGATTTATTTGATTGATGCTTCTACAAGCATTAACTATAGTCTTAGGTGTGATCTTGTATTACATTGTGAGGATAAAATATTAAGTAATAAAGTTAGTTTATAAAATTATTAATCGAGAATCCATATATTTTGAAAATTAGTTGTCATGATATCAACAAAATGAGGGCATATGTTAAGAATGGTTTAGTTTCATGTAACAATTAAATTATTATTTACTATTATGGATAATTGTCTTGTAATGTGACTTAAGGGGATAGTCAATAATTTAATAAAGTTGGAAAGAAAACTTGAGGATGTAAACCTATATATCCATTAGATATTAATTGAATAGTAATGAAATTCCAAGGATTGATTTTAATAGGCAAGGTAGTTAACCTTATTATTAATAAGGATAAAATTACTCTTCAATTTAAAATATAGTTGTAGTTTAAAATAATTGGACACTTGCCTAGATATCATTTAAAATAATTAACCAAGACTAGGGGCAACATGAGGAATCAAAAGTGGTTAAACATGTGAAATTAGGCTTGAATGAATGATTACAAATGTTATCATGTTCAAGTAATATGTAAATCATCCAACCTTGCATGAAGAGTCAAGACATGAACTAACATAATAAAAGCTATATATAGTGATCAAGTTACACTTGCTGTATTAATTAATAACTCAAATAAATTATGGAAGGCCTCAGATGTAGTAATTCCTTAAGATGTTCAAATATAATAAATGAACACGTGCAATATGGAGGAGAATATGAAACAAGGAAGGAAGGAATTAATGAAGGAGACAAACTCCATTTAATAGGCGAGGGTGCATAATGGAGGAAAGGGTAGGAGTCAAGAGGAGGGTGTCCAAAGAAAATAAGCATGCTAGGTTGTTCCCTAGCCACAACCTCTTTAAATATGCAATGGGGGTTCAGTTTAAAAAAAGTCCATGTTCCTTGTATTTTCTTCCACATTTTATGGTAGGATTTGTAGCACTACAATAAGGAGGAAGGGAGTTTTATAGTTAGAAATGTGATGCAATGGGGATAGGGGGTATGGTACATATGCAATGTATTCTTGTAATTATGGGGGATTGCATAAGTTTGAGGGGATTCAGTTTGTTAGAAGGGAATTCATAGCCTTATTTCATAGAGAGGTAACTATGTAGTTTTGGGAGGGATAAAAAAAATGATACAATGAATCACAAATTGGTATTTCAGATTTGATTGTATGTCTGAAATTATCAAATTGGGTTTCATGGAGGACGAAGGATTTTTTGAGCATAATCAAAGGCTCAAGACCCCATCTTAGGTGGAAGCCTTGGAGAATATTTATGCAAGTACAAGGGTCTATCTTTAGCCATTTTTAAGTATGCCCAATTGGTATTTTTGTATCTATAGATGCATATGCACATTGGTATATATCATGAATATTGGGAGAGTTTGGCTATATATAATATGTATATGAGTATTGATTATATTGTGGGTATTATAGGGGAGATTGTGTTTATATCCATATCATATCTTTGTATGTTTTGTGATTATAAGTGGATGATTTTGTTAAAGGTAAATTATATGTATCCTCTTACATGTATTTTTATTGTGGGTATTGTTGGAGATTTTTGGTTTTAGGTAGAGTATATATAGGTGTATAGGAGTTAATAGGAGGGATTTTGGTTATAGGCAAATCAAATATATTAAATTTAACAACACAAAATGTTGAGTCTACAAATAAATTATAAGACTTTATCTTTGAATATGATGATGATCTATTTGTGTGTAGTTTGAATTGTGGCTTACATGTCATGCTAGATGAATCAAAAAAACTTTGTAATTTATTGTAATATGAAATGCTTGAAGGAAATAGTGCTAGATGGTGTGATTGACTGCTTACAAAGAAAAAATAAATATATCATGTAATAAGAATTTCATTAAGCATTTTACTAAATGAAAATGCAATAATAAAGGTTAATGAATTGAAACAAGACAACCTTTAATATACTAATATGATTAAAATACAAAAAATTATGATTTAGATGCTTGGAAAACCTATTTTCATGAATTAAAACATTTATACTTTATTGGAGGTTGGATCTAAATATAAGAAATGAATAAAAAATAATAATAATTGGGGATTTGTACATGGTCACAACACCTTTTGTTGTGTTTTAATTCATTCTATAATAATTCTTTTGTTATCTATTAAAAGAAGGAAATTGCTAAAGGTAACCTCAATTTAGCAATAAGTGATCTTATAGTCTATTGATTTACTTAAATTTGTACATTATGTTCCTTTGCAAGTTTCTATGAGCAATATTTGAATTTATTTATGTGATATGTGGACCAAAAGTAATATTAGTGTGCTGATGAATTTTTTTAATGGAAAGATAGCCAATAACATGAACCAAAGAAGCCAATTAGGACAATGCAACTTTTAGTTTCTTTCTATTACAAAGGAAAATCAAGAAGGACAATCGCAAATGTTCCATTTATACTAGATAGTTACATAATTCTATCAAATTTACTGTATTTTTAAAATGGTTACATAACAATATAAATCATAGTTATTATAGACATGTAAAAATTCCTAATGTATATCACACATATTGAAACAACATTTTTCCATCATTAGCATCATTTTCATTAACATTATTACATTTAACATCATTTCACATAATTTGCACCATTAATCCCCTTTTAACATCATTTCCATCATTTAACCCTATTTTCCTCTATTAATAAAATAATATTGAATTGCTTAATTAATTCACTATTTCATCACCAATTTTCCCCTTCATCACCCTAATTGAATAATTTTAATTATTTAATAAGGTTCATTTGATATTTCTTCTAATCCCATATAATTAAATAATTCTAATTATTTAATTATCCCATTTCTAAACTTTTTCCTCCAATGAAATATTCTTTTGTAAAAGAATGGAATATTCCTATCCTCCATAGTTAAATAATTTCTCATTATTTAATTATCCTAAGTTCTCTCAAAGTATCTTGACTTAACTTGTCTCAACCATTTCTAGCCCTTGATCTAAAATATCCTAACCATTTTCCTAAAATGGTGGAGATATTTGAGTTCTAACTAATCACATCTATTGATCTTCCTTGATTCACTCTCATTTGTGGGTGTTAAGGATCAATCTCAAACCTTCTTTGTGGGTATTGAATCTCAATCTTGACCATTGATCTAATTTCCTAAAATCTATAAAATATCCTTCAATCCTTCACATTCATCACCTAGAATTTTCATAGCTAATTCATGTCAAATTGATTCTTAAGAGATTTATCATAGCATCTAGGTCATCTTTGCATCACATTCAATCAATCTTTTGCTAACAATCATGGAAGCTTCAAGTGTTTGAACAATCCAACACCATACACCACCAAGCTCTCCAACAATGGGATGGTGAGATTGTTCTTGTTTCTAATTTCAATTAAATGTTTGATTTGATTATGCTAACATTAGAGTTTGATTTCATGACTTGATTTACAACTGGATCTCATCAGCAAGTGGGTTTTGGTCTCTTGATTTGAGTTCTTTGATTGAATTCTTGATTGTTTATCCCCTTCCACTTTTACCCCTTACATAAAATGGAAAACATGGTGGGATCCACATCCTTGATTTAACATTTTTATGAAGTTTTTGGTGAGTTACAGGTTACTGGAGTGTGACCGTCTAAAACAAGGTTCACTATTGTGTACAAGATCACTTTTTTTGAATATTTGGATGCATCTACTTTTGCTGAGAGCCTCTATTTTTAATTTTGTCACGTTTGTTTTCTAGTGATTTAACCTTTTGACAGTGTTTTTAGTGTTGTAGAAATAGGTCTGCATCTACATTAGAGAACGATCATTGTTGTAGGAACAAAACTGCATCTACCTCAAAAAGTGGTTGCTATTGCATGAAACATGATCGCTATTGAAAACCAGACTGCTATTGTTTCTCTACTTTTTAACTGCTTTTTTTGTTAATCAAGTTACATGTGCACTTTTTTCGGAAGAAGGCAGCTCTTGCACAAATCAGACCGCGAATTCTCCAAAATAGGGTTGCTATTGCAAAATTAAAACACAGTTGTCTTAGAGGAAGGCTGCCCTTTTCAGGTAATAGAGCCACTTTTATTCTTTCCTACTTTTTGATTTGAATTTCGCAATCTTGGATTTCAAGATTTTTAAAACCTCAACCCTAACCTTTCTTGTTTGCTATTGTTTTGAGCTTTATCTAACCTAATTGTGCAACCTTTTTATGGGGTGAAGACAAGTTTATAAACTACTAATCCAACTTGTTTGTAGGGTTTCAAAAGTTTGAAGGCTATTGATCAAATTACTAACACTTTTGCTTGTAGCCCCTTGTCAAAGAATCAATTTATTCAAACATTGTGTTTTATAGAATAGCAAACATTCACTTTGGTGCATAAAATGATTTTTTTTGTTGTTCTTGGAAAGAAGGATGCTTATCCTCTCCCCTTGCATCATTTAACGATATTGGGTGACAAGAAACATCTTGGAATTCACATTTCTTGAGTCACCAAAGGTGTCTTGTATACATATTCTCTCCCCTTGCATCATTCAACAATCTTGGGTGATAAGAAATATCAAGACACTCAAGCCTTCCTTTTTTTGTAGAGGGGGCCTTCCTTCAGACACATCCCACAACAAAGAACTCAAGGTGACCACCAAGCACATGTTCAGACGGGCTATATAAAGGGTGAAAAAATGAAATCAAGTAGTACTTATGTGGTGAAGCTATACCTTACATGTCAATTCTGATGTGGGTGTATAGACCACATGTGGGTTGATTAGAGGATGCACTGTCTCACATCTAAAGTATAGCACTAGTGTTCACTAAGTCATTACAAACATTTATATCTAGAAGTCTAAGACCAAGTTTTTTGTCACATCAAGTCATAATAGTGCATCGGGACAACATCATCCCGAGAAGTTACTTACCATCTCTGGTTCATGGTTGATGCATAAGGTGTCTTGCTAGAGTTCATGCTCTTTCAAGGCTAGGGGTGTCAAGGTGGTACATGACCTTGGCATACCCTATTCATCCACTCCTTGAATATGGATTTATCTTCGGGTGGTAAGCCTACATTGACTAGCTGTTCCTTTATTACTAGCTAGGTTGTCCTTGACTGACGTGTATTCTTTGAGCTAAACTTAGTTAACCTTGTGGAAGAAGGTTTGTGCAAAGAATCTTATCCCTTTTGAGTTAGTTATATGCCTAATTTTTTGTTGTGTGTATCATTTGCTTCTTTTCAAAAAAATCATCTCAAACATCAGACCTAAATGTTCAACTTGCAAACTATCCAAAATTGTCATCATACTTGAAATAGGAAACATATTTGCACTTTTCAGAAAACATAGTCACTATTGTACATCTTATAATGTCTATCTTAGAATCTTGTCGCTATTGCTTAACATCTACTCGCACTTGCCTAGACATCTAGTCGCTATTATGTTGCATCTAGTTGCTATTGAACAAATGGTCTCTATTGCTTATTCTGCTTATCTGTAAGTCCTAGTGTCTAAATATAGTTACTTTTATCAATACTGTTATAGTTTCCTTTGTAGAATCTCACCTTTGTCTGATAATCTTATCATGGCTTCCTGTAGGGTGCTGCCACAATAGTGTGTCTCACTTTTGGGACATGCTAATTTTTTCTTGAAATCACTCTTTTTAGGGGCGGGTGCAAAAAGAGGGGGGGGAATTTGTGGCCAAATTTTTAAAAGTAACTCTATTTAGACACTATTATTGAAAAAAATATAATCAAAATGAAAATGAATTTGCATCTAGTTTTTTTTTGCTCATGGCCAAAACCCTTCATTTCCGTGCTCGCATTCTAGGAGGGGCCATCTTGCAACTTTTTTCATCAAATTGTTGTTGTTTCATTGCCAGGATGCCACCATGTCAACGAGGAGGTTTGAGAGGTAAGAATTGTTTGTTTTTTATTGTGAATTTGTTAACTAGTTTTAGGTTGTTTTTGATATTTATTTTTTGAATTTGTAGATGTTAATGAAACTTCAAACCCTCCTCAAAATCCTCAACAAGAACAACAAAAACAAGAGGAACACAAACCTCAATAAGCACAACAACAACAACAACAAAATCCTCATGTTGAACAACCAAACAACAATCTCCTCCACCAATTCCTCAACATCTTCCTGGCACTCAACAAAATTTAATGAGTGAAAGTGAAAACAATAAAAAAAAAATTAAAGAGTTAATCAAGAGGTTGAACGATCCAAATGGTTCAACCATGGAAAGAATGACCTTGGAAACTTCCCTAAAAGAAATGTTAAAACATGTAGATTCAATCAACAAACAATTAATTGGTTGGCAAGATAGGAGGCAAGTGGCTAGGGTTTATTACCAGGATAAATTATCATATAAAGATGTAAAAGATCTAGAAATTACAAAATTAGATTTGTGTTCATTATTCACTGACCCACGCACAAATGCAAATCTTACCCTCAATGCGAAGATGTTTCCTATCCATTTGTGCCACCACCAATAGATTAGGACCTTTTTTTGGGATAGGTGGTACATGGTTTTTGATTACCCACCATGCAAAAATTGTGAAGTCCCACAACATTTCCTGAGGAAACTATACTATGAGTTCATCTTGAACAAAATCCTAAATTATTTTTATATGAGGGAATTTTAGGGTAGAGGTGGGGGTTTGGCTCAAGATAGACCCGGGGTGAAGCCACAATAGTGGTTTACAATTGAAGTGAGGAAGGAAAACTCACATAAAATGAATGCATGGCAAAAATTTTGATTTTAGGGGTTCGTACGAACATACTGGTTCTACTGAACCCATTAGGGGTTCACTAGAACTTAGGTTCGGGCGAACCCTTTTAATGCTTTCTCGCCAAAAATGCCAAAAATAACCCTTATAAAAGGGGGGTTCGAATGAAATGGGGTTCAAATGAACCCTAGTTCGAGTGAACCCCTAGGGGTTCGCTCGAACCCCTGGGGGTTCATTTGAACCCCCCTTATTCCTCATCCCTCCTCTGAACACAAAATAACCCTGAATTTTGGCACTTTGGAGCTCGGGTTGATGATAAAAATGGAGGAATCTTCACAAACCCAACTGGAATCAGGTAGTTCTCGGAACAAGCTATCCAATGAATATAATCTTAATATGTTTTGGTTTTATTATGTATTTGTTTTGCTAGTTTTATTAAACATAGGTTTTTCATCGAAAATGAAGGTCTATGTTATGCACATGTGGAAAAATAGCAGATTATCAATTTTTTTTTTTGAAAAATATGAGTGCACCAGATATTGAAGTCCTTGATCCAACAAAAAGAATTTTGATATATACAAAAAATTTATGTGTTATATGGTCAGCTATGTCTGAATTGTAATTGGTTTGACTTCAAAACTTGATTAAAGAAAAAATATTCAATAAAAAACTATCTAACCAAGTGGAAGCACTAGATATCAAAGTTATGAATCTAAATACAAAAGAATTAGAATTTTATCCTTCATGGAAAAAAAGTTATGCGTTATATGGTCTGCGTCACTTTTTAAAAATGTTGCTTTTTGAAAAAAACCAATTTTCGTGGGAGATAGAAAAAGAAGTGTAAACTGATTCCAAAAATTTTGAAAAAAATATTTTTAGAATCTACAAAAAAAATGTGATGAGACTCTAGTTTGTATTATCTTCAAATTCTTCACATTTTAGCTGCTATAGTTGTCTGAATGTGAAGATTTAGTTAAAAATAATAATTTCAGTGTCCAGTTTGGCCAAAAATTGTAAACCACTATTGTGGGATCACCCCCCGGTGCACAACAAGATCCTAGGCAACAAGTGAGATGACCTCTTGCTAGGCCACCTCATGAGCACATCATTATCCCTTCCATTGCGAAGGAGAGTGCCGAGGTAGAGACTTTGCAGGCCATTAGCTCTTTGACCAAAAGTGTCATCCAACATGCCAACCCTATAATACAACGCCATCTAGGGGAGTCTTCGAGTGGTGGGCTTCAATCCCATTTGTGTCAGGCTTGCGGGGTGACTTGCTCATATGATCCCACCGACACTCAGGAGGCTACTACGCAAGATACATATGTAGCTATGGAGATGGAAAGGGTAGTTGACATTTTGAATGAGGCCTATTGCATTAATTCTCAGGTAAATGTTAGCATGTTCTTGAATTTAATTTATTAAATTTCAATTTTGAAATGCAAGATTAACCAATTTAGTTTTATTATTTTAATAAAATTTTAGGGTCATAGTATTGATAGTGGATACACTGGCCCTACACCCACTTATTTCTCCACTGCATCTACCATTGGGGTATGTAACTAGTAAACAATTATAAATTTATTACATGTTAATAGCATTGTTTTATGAATGGTATTCTAATATGTGATTTTGGATGTTGAATAGGCTAATATTGGACGTTTCAAGGGAACACCTCCTAGTGCCAGTGGATTTAAACAAACCTACTTGTAGGTAATATAATAAAGAGTTTAACTAATGAATTGTACTTAATATATTTGTGTAGTTTACATTCATATCATTGATTATGTTACATTGCACATCTTTCAAACTCAAAGCATTACTTCACATTCCATAACTAATAACTAGAAGTTGATAGATGACAAAAATTTAACTACAATATAGTTGTTTAGAAATTCAACATAAGTAGTGATGCAATTAATTCACATATCATAAGTAATAAGTAGGAGTAGCTTCCAATTGCATTTGCTTGTCATGGCATTCCATGATACCACTTTTTACTGATGCATCTTTTCAAACAATTCACTACCTTGTCTATGCTATGGATGCTTGGAAGAAATATATGAAAGAGTAATAGTAAGCAGTAGCATAGACAAGGAAATGAGTTGTTTGAAAAAATTCCTTAAAGAAATTCGGTCTCATGGTGATGTCCATCACCATGAGACCGAATTTCTTTGAGGAACTTTTTCAAACAGCTCACTGCCTTTTCTATGCTACCACATTTTCCATACATGTCTACCAAAGCATGTTGATGTGTTTTTTATGTACTTCTCAACACAGGCAGTGCGTAGGTGCACTACCTCTCTTGAAAGACAATCTTCCACAATCAAATTGTAGAACACTATCCCAAGGTCTCTAATGCCAGGTCTTGACAGTGCTTGGAATATATCAGTTGTTTGATGTGATTTGCTGGAATCACAAGGTGGTCTTACGGATGAGTTACAAAGCAGGGGAAGTTGGATCTACAAATGGGGTTCTTAAGATGGACAAGTTGTTGTGCATTTTCTGCAGGTTCAAACAATATTCTTTAACTCCATTTTTTATCATTGAATTTAGCTTTACAATGTGCAATGACCCTTAGCATAGGTCACTATTAAAAAAAAAGGAAAAAAAGGGGCAGGGGAGAGAGGAAGTTCCTAGACCTAAAACTAACTATGAACAGTGATAATGGATTCCTGCAATGGACAACTTCTTAAAACAAATTCCACTTAGCAGAAATCTCACAGTATCATGGAACTTGTGCTATCTTCTAAGGTATGCAAATATTTTATCTTTCATTCACCATGTGTGTGCATGAATAAAGATGAAAGTTTGGAGCAACTTTAGATTTAAGTCTAGACTAACTTTACACAGCTATCTACCATCATCAAATAGCAAAAAGTATGGACTAAGAAGGCATCTACACAGCAGGAATTTTCATAACCACAAAACAATGTTCATAAAATCCATTAAAGTGAGAACACAACTAACTAAAACAACACAACAAATCTAAGTCAAGCATCTAACAATGGAGATTGAATCATGTAACATGTGAAAAACTCAGAAAATGCACCAAGTCAATGTATTTTCATTATAGATTTCTGCAGCATGTCCTTACAACAACTCAACTCTCTTTGCAAATGAGAGGAGAGCTCTATTTATAGTGCCCAAAAGATTTAATGAATGGCCAAGATTGATTCTCATTGTGTGGCCAAGATTCATTACAAAATAGGGTTTCACCAACCCTCAATATTTTACAAATTTAAAATTACATTTTGTCTTTTCCCTATTTTGTCCTCTAGTGATGGCATTGTAGTAGTTTGTCCTTTGCAAATTGTTGTTTTACTGTAGCTACTCTTTGGGAAGCTCTTTATCACTAACAGGGCTGTCCTCCTGCTTCTTTGATGCTGTATATTCTATGAACTTGAGAATGACCGCCTAGAGCTTGTCTACTTCAATGATCTCATACCGTAGCACTTGATAGCTCCATTCCTTCGCATTATCTTCTAGCCTTTTCCAATCCTCATCGTATTTTATACCTTGATCTCTGAATAGCTCTGATTGGTCGAATGCACGGGCAACAAAACTCATAAATTCCATCGTCATTTCATTAGACATCTCGTCCTCCATTTTCTTCTGGAAGTAGGGCTTCACCTTCTCCGAATCTATTTGCACTGCGGGCATGTCATACTCCGTCATCAGCTTGAGATAATGAGCCCACTCTGTCCTGATGTCCTTGATCCATTCAATGTCCAGATCCACCTTGCTCATGATTTGTTCTAGCCTTTCCTTCCGGTTATCAAAGTCTCGCCGCCATACATCCATCAACCAGTGATCATCCCTTTTAAACGCAAGCTCCTTTTCCCACGTGGCTTCTGGAAATAGAAGGATAGCCTCGATCTTTGGGAAGGTGGAGTCGTAGGTTGTAGGGAAGTCTAAGAACTTGTTGGCCATTCGCACAACCCAGCTAATTCCGATGTTTTTGACGTACAAGACCTGTTGGAACCAACTCTTCGTAGTCTTGTCCAAGTTCTTTCTCCTTTCCATCTTATCAATTTTCTCTTTGGATAGCAGCTAGGGCGGGGCTATGGATGTGGTAGGCAAGTCGTCCACTGAAGACCATTGTTGTATGTAATCGGTTAAGGCTGCCACCTGTACCTTGAGCTCATCCTTTGAGATCTTATCCTACTTTATCAAATGCACCACTGTAGCCACCAATTTTTCAAGGTTCCCAACTTTCTATTCTCTGGTGGTGGTTCCCAAGTCAATGGTGGAGATGTTGTAACCCACCCCAGCCCGACCGATCACAGGCATTGCTATTTGCACTGCTTGAGACCCAGAAGCATCCATCATTACCCTGGATCGGATCTTGGGCTTCTTCTCCTTCTTTGTCATGATTTGAGCTTGAGCTAAGATGACCTCTAGCCTCGCCCTTGGGTCCATTTGTACAGGGGTTTTTCTTTCAAGCTGCTTTTCTAACCATTCAGGCACAACAGGCTTGCCCTTAGGTGACCCATGATCACCCTCACCCCTCTCGATTAAGGCTTTCATTTCCTTATCTTCTAGGGTCCTCCCTTCCTTCTTGGTCGCATCTCCCTCTTCTTCGTCGGAGTCTTGGATGAACACGAGGCGCTTGATAGGAAGCCTGGTGGACAGTTGCTGCATGGGACTTTCTTTCCCTGCTGTCTCTTCTTCTTTCTTTTACTCAGCATGTTCAATCTTGTGCACATGTTCTTTGAATTGCCTGACTTCAAGGCTCTTGACAGCTTGGGCCCCACTATCAGGTATATCCTCTCGTGGCTGTTCTCCTTAGTCGAGGGGTGACCTTTCTCCCTCTGTTTCAGTGTCCTTTAGTTATTGGGCTAGCTCCTCCTCAAGATCATCATCGAAGGTTTGCACGATGGCCCTACCACCATCGTCCGCCTTGTCCCCACTCTCAGAAGAGCCCACTCCCTCCTCCTCATAAGCCACCCTGTCAATTGTTCAGTGCTCATATTCCGGGTGCTCGTAGTATTCATCGGTCTCCTCCTCATAGGGCCTTGAGGCTTCTCGCTCTCGTTCTTCCCACTCCTTAGAGATTAGCATGGTGGCTTCCATAGCCGATGGCCTTGTCGGCAGTTGTGAAGGCTGAGCAGTAGTGAGGACTTGTGCAAGGGCTGCCTGAAGAGTGGGATCCATTAGGATCTGGGAGAGTTCAAGGGGAAGATTCTGCATATGCCTCGAGAGAGCCTCAGGCATGGTGGAAATGGGTACAGGTGCGGTCACCATAGCTAGAGGGAGCGACTTGGTTGGTGACATGGCAGAGGAGGAAGGGGAAGTAGTTAGGGTAGAAGAAGAGTCAACAACTATTATGGCTTCGAGCGGAGGTGAAGGGGTGAGATGGACATAAATGTCCATTGTTGACGAGGATGTGGCAATCATGGCTAGAGAGGCGAGTGGTGCAACATTAGGGGTAGGGAGAGCCAAGAGGGGTTCCAATTGATCCATACCCTTCGCTCCCTCCTCTTGGGTTGAGGGCTGCTCCACAGTGCCCCCTATTTTTTTGAGCCTTTTGGAGGGTGAGCCCCCCGTTTCTTTCCTTGTATAGACCTTGGGCTCGGGAGACTTCTCTGTTTTTGTCTCTTTCCTCTTCTTGGACCTGGTGACTGGAGGAGACTTGGACGTCCTACCGGTTGAAGTGGTGGCCGTGGCATCCTCTGTGGCACTGAGTTCACTTTTGAGCTCTTCATAGGTCAAAATTATCTCCTATTGTTTTAATTGGGCTACTTTCCCATCAACCCACTCCTTGGTACGGGCCAAGATTGGTTTAGTTATAATGTCAAGGTCATCGACCTCTTGCTCATCCCAGTCAATTGTGGGTATCGGCAAATTGGCGACCGCAGGGTACTTGGGATCCATTAAGGTGCTTTCATCCTCTTTGACCTGATCTAGTATAGGGAATGGTTGTACCTTTCTTATGAAATATGCAGTCATGCGCATATAATGCCTAACTCGTACCTCCTTATCATCCTCATAGTTTTCCCAGAAGTCCTTGATATGGTGAAGATGGGCATACCCTGATCCCAGCGCCTTCCTTACATGCCCATATGGGTCCATTCGCAGGCGAGCTGCGTGCAAGTGAAAATGATAGTCCTTTAGTTCTTTCTCGGAATTAGCAGCGCATTGGGAGGTTTGTAGTCTATACATGCCCTAGCTGAGAGTCATGGGATAAGAGATCCCTGCTATATGTTTGCTATTGAAGATTGCCTGTACGTGTTGGAGCTGTCGAGAAAGCTCTAGAAGGATGATCTGGTCATTGGGGTATCGAGGCAACTTGTTTGGCCTCTTGGTGAAGCCTTGGGCATGGATGTATGTGAACTTTGGGTATTGGATGAAGAGAAAGGCATACTGCTTCAAGAGTGCCTTGGCACTGTGGGAGACTCTCCTCTCAAAGTCTCTGGCAATCATTATGATAATATGGCCAGTGAATTTGTCATTTACCCTACAATATTCCCTTTTGAAGTTTTAGTACTAGAGCTGCAAGTACCTATCATAGGCCTTGAGTCTTTGCCCCTGGTCTTGATCGAGTGCCACAAACAACCCGTTGTACAGTTTTCGATCCGCCAAGGAATAGACGAGATAGGAAGTCATATAAAATTTGGAACTTTTCTTCACATTGATGAACTGCTCATGGAAGCAGTTATTTATTATTCCTCCCCAGTAAAATGAAGTCTTTGTGGTGACATCCTCATTCCCATGAAGAATTTTCTCACTGAAGTACACCATCCATTATTGGAAGAAGGCCGTTGTAGGAAGACCCATAACCCTGCTTAGCATTGTGACCAAGTCATGGTAATCTTTGTGGAAATCACTGCAGAAGAGTTCGTGAGGAACCTTCGCAGGGCTGCCCCGCTTTTCCTTGAGCCAATGCTGATTTATTAACCTTTCACATCTTGTTGGGTTATCATCCCATGTTTCCTAGCATTCTTCTATGGTGGGGACTTCCATCTCTTGAAAAGTGGGGATATGGAAAGTCTTCGTGATTCCTTCAGCTAACATGTTGGTGAGAATGTTATCCTCTCCATCAATAATTGTCGTTGTGTCGGGCCGATATGCCTCCCGACAAGCTATGACTAATTTGGGGGCCACAAGGGATGGAGGGAATCTTGTAGCTTTTGCAATTCCACTTTGCCTTATCATTCTTGCATTCTTGGCCGTTGGATTGACCCTGACCCTTTGTGTGAATTCGTCAATATTGACGTGGCCAATGTTAGTATCGGTGATCTCCTTCCAATCCGTGGTAACCTTTGAGTGGAGAAGCTCACCCTAGAATTGGTATTTCATTTGGTCCTTGTCTTCTTTCCCTTAAGGAGTTTTGCTTGACTTCTTTCTTTTGTCCTTTTCGACGGCTACCCTTGAAGGTCCTGCACCTGATTCCATATATTCTGCAAGCAAAAACGTAGTGAGTGCAATTGATCATGAAAACATTCATGTTGGTCGAAATCCTAAAGATGAAATCTATTTGAATAAATCTATCAAGCATAACATGATACTTTATCCCCCGATGTCATCGATCTTTTGATTGAGATCTTTTGGACAATCTAGGCTTGGAGGGTTGGACTTCCTTGGCAGGAATGCCATTTTGGAAAGGAAAATATGGCGGAGGGCTCTGGGAGATTCTCTCTGATTGAATTTTGATAATTAAAGAGGTTCGCAATAAAGAGGACCAAGATTAAGCATATAGGTCAAGATCATATTTTGAATTGGGCTCATTTGGATCGGTTTAGGAGCACTCAGGGGTGCAAGGTCAGAAATCCATTCGGAGATGGCCGTTTGGAGCAGCAAATTGAAAACGGAATTTCAGAGATGAAACTCTAGGGTCCAGGGTCCAGTGGGTTGCAGAGCAGTCAAGAGTTTGAAACTTTCTACTTGAGCGCCCGGGTCTGAGGCATTGAGAAGCCGCGCAACCTTTGCCGTTCGAAACAGCCATTGCCAGGCGGAAGTCTGGAAAGGGCAGCCCAGTGGATCAGACCCGGTGTTAGGGTCGAATGGAAGATTTCAATGTTCACCGCTGAGAGGTTTGCATTTTCGGCAAGAGGTCTGGGCGACCTATGAATGTCTCGCCGACTGACAATAGGCGCACCAGGCCTGGCCTCAGCATTGGTTGTTTGAGTTTTCCTCTCGAGTGTTCACGGCAACGGGGGAGCCGGAGCCCGATGCTCGGGAGGACGAGAAAAATTCTCCTTTTCAGAGCGGGGGAGGAAGGACAGAGTTCCGGCATCCAGGGCCCGGAAGGGGAAAGGCCGCTCCAAGTTTAGCCTGGGATTCCAACGAAGAATGGCGGTATGAGGCCCGGAGGGCGGGGGCTCCGCCAGAAATTTGGAGGTAGGTACGGTTGAATCATAAAGGAGTTCCAAAGGGTGGGATCCAGGAAATCGAAGGGCGGTTGACCAATTCGAAATGCACGCAGCAAGGAGAAGGGTGGGCCCCGACAGACAGGTGGTCAGGGAAAGTTCGCTATTTTAGATACGGCGGCATCTTTGCTGACTTTCAAGCACAAAAGTACGACGGCTCGGGCCTGAAGGGTGAAATTTCCATTGGAAAGAAAGTTCATCACTTTGGTTTGGATGACCACGATAGGTCCCGGGGTCGGAGGGGATGATTTCCCTGTGGGAAGAACAACCGCAGTGAGGTGGACCTCCGGATTGGTCATGGGGCACCCTCGAGGGTTTTCTTAAGTTTTCAAAACATGGGTTTTACTCGTGAGGCCATGGTTCATCATTCATATGTCATTTTGATGGTTATCGTTCATTTTAATCCCTAGAAATCATGAAAACAATGCTCAGGAGGGTGAATGAAGAACCTACCTCGAACACTCAATGCGGGGAGGTGCGGGATCCACTTACGATCAATGAAGTGATGGTGAGGGCGATGAGCGTGAAGGTCTCGAAGATGG
The DNA here is from genome assembly GCA_007258455.2 of Sequoia sempervirens. NCBI lineage: Eukaryota > Viridiplantae > Streptophyta > Pinopsida > Cupressales > Cupressaceae > Sequoia > Sequoia sempervirens. The sequence goes on along the minus strand of VDFB02281492.1, from coordinate 598,632,729 downwards.
TGTGCTCCTCTAGCAAGTTCTCTGATCGCCCTGCAACTCTAACAACTGAGAATGACAAGAGTGAACCTTGTATTGATATTCTCCACTGCCATTAATGGCCCTATTAAATGCAGGTATGACGAGCAAGGGAGGTGGTGAATTTGAATTCATCGACGGTGGAGGGAGACTCAGGGTCTGGATACTGGGAAGGAAAATTACGACGGACGCCTGACAAATTTAACTTGGAAATATTCGAAAGCAAAGGAGGGGTCGGGGCCCGGAAGGCGGAGCTCCGATAGAGGTCCACCGTGAGCAACGGTGAAACACTCGTGGAACCTCGGAAAGGGAAGTCAGGGGCCTCGAGCCTAGAAAGTGGAGCTCCGACAGACTTTACATATTTTCACCAGATGGAGAACAAGGGTCCAAAATTCGGAGTCTAGGAGGACATGACTCAATTGCCGCTAGGAACGGTGGACACAACAGGGAAACCCAAATGGTCGGGCCCGACAGGGCTCGGGGCCGCTGGCAAAGGCAAATTTCCAGAGAGCCTCCGCGAGGCACTAGAACTTGACAAAAATTAAAAAGGGGGGAGGTACGGTCAACCCATGGTGAGGCTTTGAAGGAACGTTGACTAGCCAGGACACCGAAAATAGGGCGTGCAAAACGAGGCAGGGACAAAAAAAATGACCCAACAAGGTGAAAGAAAAGAGGGTCCCCATTCGGAACGGGGTGTGTGTGCTGAGGGCACAACAAAGAATTCTATCAAATAATTTATTTCCTCACTACTATGGCTAAAATCTTAAAAAATGTACTTTCCAACAAACTATGGATGCTTGGAAAAAATCTATCAAAGCATAATAGTAAGCAATTGCATAAACAAGGTAGTGAGTAGTTTGAAAAAATTCCTCGAAGAAATGTGGTCTCATGGTGATGGAATGTCATTCCATCACCATGATACCACATTTTTTTGATGCATTTCTTCGAGGCATTTCTTCAAAAATCTCACCACCTTTTCTATGTTACCACATTTTCCATACATGTGTACCAAAGAATTTTATCAAACTACTCACTTCCTTGCTACTATGGCTAAAATCCTAAAATAGGTGCTTTCCAACAAACTATGGAGGCTTGGAATTTATATATCAAAGCATAATAGTAAGGAATATCATAGTCAAGGTAGTGAGTAGTATGAAAAAATCCCTCAGAGAAATGTGGTCTCATGGTGATGGAATAAAAATTTATGAATGCATAATAGTAAGCAATAGCCTAGTCAAGGCAGTGAGTAGTATGAAAAAATGCCTTGAATAAATGTGGTCTCATGGTGATGGAATGCCATTCCAACACCATGAGACCACATTTCTCTAAGGAATATTTTTAAACAGATCACTGCTTGAAGAATAGAAATCAACCCATTAGCCAAAATTCCCCTCCAAATTCTTTTCAAGCTCCTCATCCTCAATTTACCAATCCATGAAACCTTCCACCTTTTATTCCACTTGTTCATGTCCCCACCCCTCCCTCTTTATGTCATTATTGGCATATGGCTTCTGGTGTTGTCATTGATGGAAACCTAAGTCATTGATCTGGTCTACACTGCAGTATCTGACCATACTAGAAGACAAAGTAAAGAATAGGGTATCCAGTTGAAGTTGAATCTATCAAGTGGTTTGCATTACTATTTTATCAATTTGGATTGTGGATCTCAAGGAAGGTCTATGGGTATCTAGAATGTATTATCCTTGAGTTTTGTTGTATCACATCAAGTGGTGTATGAGTTAGGAGATTTGGTCATTCAATTTTCTATTCAACAATGTTAGAAGGCCGACTAAGTGAATGTGGGATGTTGTGTATGTTCAAGGCGAAATTATTTGGAGTATTGAAGATTTTTTTTTAGGTCCTCACTATGTTGTGGCTAACTTTGATAGATGCATATTAAATGTTGTTTATGATTTGAGCAGACAGTTGGTAAATATTTTTTATTTTATTGAAGCTGACATATAACGATTGAATCCTTGGTAGTAGATTTATATAAGAGATCGGTTATTTCATTTTGTATGGTGTGCATGATGTGTTGATGTGTTATGAATATCAGAGGATTATGTGAGTGTTATGTACAATTTCACTTGTGCAGTAGAGGATTTTGTGAAGCAAATTAAGACAGAACAGAGCAAAGTGCAAAATTAGACAGAAGGTCCAAAATCTAATCTATTAGCCTAACTGGAACTATAACTAGGCATTTGTAGATGCTACTTTCTTAGTTCAATCTTTGATGTAATCCAAATCTTTGTAAGGCAGTGAGCCTTCCTGATTTTGAGCAGTGAGCTTTAGGCAGTGTGCCTGAATGCACGTGCATTCCCACTTTGTAAATCATTTATATTTGAGTACTCAAATTGTGGATTGACCTCCATCATGGTTTTTCCCCTAACAGGGTTTCCACGTAAAAATATTTGTTTTATGGTGTTGTGGATTATTGTTTTATGTTCGTGCATCTTTCTTTTGATTGAATGTTGTAGGAACTTGAGAGATTAGGTTAATAAAGTTAAAAACTACACAACACTAATTCACCCCCCCTCTTAGTGTTTCTTGATTCCAACAATTGTTATAAGAGCTAACTTCCTCAGAAGAAGTTTAATTGCTTGAGGTGGATCTTGGAATGTAATGGACTCTGGTAGTCTTCAAAAAATTTTGGTGGCACTTGATGATCTTGATTAGTCTAAAGCAGAAGTCTGGGAATTGAAAACAAATCTTAAGGAAGCTGAGAAATTCATTCAAAAGTTGAAGGATCAGATTATTAAGACTAGGGAGAAGAGAAAGGATCTCTGTGACCAGATTAAGCAAAAAGAGAGAAAAACCATGGATGATGTTCACCTGAATCAAACCTTGAAGGAAATAATTGAATAATGTGAAAAGCTTGCCAAAGAAAATGCTACCCTAAAGCACGAGATGGAATATATTGCAATGAAGATGACTAAGGAGATTGAAGAAATAAACAAGAATGAGGAAAATATTTCCCAGTCCCTAAAAGAAAGATCTAATGAATGCAACAGAGTTAATGGAGAATTCATTCAATTGGAGATTGAACTACAACAATCTAGAAACAATGAAGAAGATCTTGAAAAATATATTGTTATTCTCAGGGATGAACTTGCTACTGCAAATGAATACAAGGAGAAGTTCAAGATTAGCTTAGTTAAGCTTGATGAGCTGACTCAAGGTCAGAAGAATGGAAATGACAAGCGAGGTATTGGATATGAGAGAAGAGAAAGTTCTGGATTTGGACCAAGGAATTTCAGGTAAGGAAATATGACGTACAAAGCAAAAAGACATCTAGTAAGACAACCTAATGCTCAAAATTTTAATGGATACTATTTTTTTTGCCATAAATTTGGTCATATGGCTGCTCAATGTAGAAGTAAAATTAAATCAAGTGATCCATCCTTCTCCAGTTAGTGTTTCAATTGCAATAAGTTTGGTCATATGTTAATCAAATGCAGAAATATGTCAAAAAAATCTGTAAATAGAAGTGTTAAATGTTATACTTGTGGAAGATTTTGGCATATTGCTAACTAGTATAGATCGAGAATAAATCAATGGAATGACTGGTCTTGACAAGGAAATCTTGTGTGTTTCAATTGCAACAAATATGGTCACATTGCAAGATTTTGTAGAAACAAAAATATGGATAGAAGAGGTCTAACATACAAAGGAAGAAATATGCAGAAAGATGATAAATTAAAAGGGAAAGTAATTGTGGATGAAATAAGAGATCAGATGAAGAATGCATGGGTGAAGAAGAGTCCCTCTATTCCAAGCTATGAGCCAACACCAAAACCTACTTCTGGTAATTCCTCCGGGAATTAATTTTAGGCCCTAGCCTAGGGAGAGTTGTCAAGAAAATCCTTCAAACCCCCTGCTAGTAATTAACTCCGGGATGTGGATGAGTACAGTGGTTACACTGATGATCTACAGATGTTGTTGAAATTGTTGGAAATGATATTATGTTGAGTTAAGGGTCCACATAAGTTTTTGTTTGATGACTAAGAAAACATGGTATCTAGATAAGTTAGGGAAAAAACATTTATTACAACAAAATTTAAGTGTGTGAGTTATAAAAAGAAAGTTGAAACCCTAATTTTCCACTTTGTATTGAAGAAAAGAAGAAGAGCACTCTACATTAGAGTTTCGAAAGCGTATTTGGCGGCAGAACCCTAATCTATCAGGTACTTTAGTTGTATTGAAATTTTAGTCTAATTCGATGTGTAGTTGAAGAACTTATTTACAAGATATGTGTACGAAAGGTAAAATGGAACAAATCAAAGAAATGATAAAACTATGAGTATAGCAGTGAGAAGATTAGAGCTGAAAGAAACATGTTGTCACACAATAAATTCAAATGGTTGAAAGAAGCAAAACACAAAATCTTGGATATTTGGAGTGAATTCCCCTATTCGGTAAATGGAGAAATAGTCAAGTTTATTCTAGATAGATTGAATGACAATATTATAACTATGGATAAACCCTACCTCATCTCGAAAGAAGTGATTGAAATTGTAACTAGGTTATGCAAAATTGGGGATGTACCAAGGAAGAAGTCAATCCAAAATAAAGAAGTTGAAACCCTAACTGGAGTAATTGGAGATCAAAGGGAATTGATAATTTCCATAATTAAAGTTTTAGTGACAAGGTACATTGCGCATGGAATATCCTAAAAAATATTTTGCAGAAGCAGAGAAGGTGCAACTTTGGTAGGTGTTGTTTACATTTCACACAAGATGATAATGGAAGATCAAGACTTTGACCTTTGTGGATTAATGAAAGATCAACTGATGGAGAACATGCAATTGAAAAAGAAGGAAGACTACCCTTTTAGGTTTGGTACTTTGGTTATATCCCTTGTGATGTATTTTATGAATTGCTTACCCCTAAACAACAATGTAGTATGGTAAGATAATGAACCAGTTTGCAAGCAGATTTACATATACTCTAACAATTTGGCAAACTGTGATCAAGTATATGAAATTTTCTTTAAGGGTTTGCTAAGAAAGTTTGGGTCAATTGGTATTCCCATTCTAGTAAGGGCACTTGAAGTTGGTTCCTTCTCTAGTGAGATGGAGAGAAAGAAGAAAAGTGAAAAAGAAATTGCTATTTGTACTCCACTAGCATGCAAGACTCCAAGAGTTGAAGGGAAAGGAAAAGAATAGGTGATTGTGGGCATACCAGATGAGGAATCTAATAATGAAACTGAGGAAACACTAGGAAAAGAACTAAAAATAGTTGAACTAGAACAAGAAAAGGAAATGGTCCAAAAGAAAGTGAAGGAGAAGGTGATCTAACCAAAGAAGAGCTAATACAACTTATTCATGGAGAAGATGGAATGCAGAAAATTGGGAACATATGGTCTATTAGACCTTCATATGAGCAGGATATGATCTTAAGTGTACTAAGTGCTCATCTTGTGCATAATCATATCAAATTGGAGAGTTTGCAGAATATGTTGCCAGAAGAGATGATTGAATGCATCAAGGAATTCATGGAATCTGAGTCTCAGAAGAAGGAAGAAGAAGTGATCCTGCACCTGAAGAAGTAGTACAAATTGTCACGTATCAAGCTGAAAAGGCACCTGAATCAACTAAGGCAATGCATAAGTGCAACAAACAACATCTATAACTACTGTCTTTGATGGTCTCATGAAATCAACAAGTACAAAGAAAAGCTGGAACAAATTGAAACAAAGTTGAACAATATTGGACAAAATTTTAACATGTTTCAGGATCAAGATGGTGCAGTTACGAAAAGGATTTAGGAATTGTAGTCAAAGCATACAAATTTTCATAACACCAAATACAGGATTGTTGACACCTTTTGGAAAGTGAAGGACTTAACAGAATGCAGGATGGAACAATTGATTGAGATACTGAGGAAAGGAGAAATATTAGAAGAAGGCATCACCATTCCAGAATCCCTCATCAAGATTATCAACTAGACATATGAAAACAACATGATAATAATCACCATGATTGCACTAGAAGCATGGAAGAAGTTTCTTTCGTAGATGAAGGAAAGGTACAAAATAATTTTCTAACACAAGTATCAGCTGTATTTCTTCAAAAAATTTGAAGCATTTTTTGCATCAATAAGATTTTGATTACACTTCATAGGGGAAGAAAGAAAATCTTTTATTATCTTTTTGTCATTGATGTCAAAGGGGGAGAGAGAGCAGTGAAAAATTCCTTATCAAATTTAGGGGGAGTTTTTTCAGCTATGGCTTTTTGAAGTTTTGAAGTTTTCAACACTTAGTCATTTTTCACTAAGTATTGCCATCAATGCCAAAGGGGGAGATTGTTGGCATATGGATTTTGGTGTTGTCATTGATGGAAACCTAAGTCATTGATCTGTTCCGCACTACAGTATCTGACCATACCAAAAAATAGAGTAAAGAACAAGGTATCTGGGTGAAGTTGAATCTATCAGGTGGTTTGCATTATGAGTTTATCAGTTTGGATTGGGGATCTCAAGGAAGGTCGATGGGTATCTAGAATGTCTTAGCCTTGAGTTTTGTGTCGTCGCATCAAGTGGTGTACGAGTTAGGAGATCCAGTCATTTGATTTTTTGTTCAACAATGTTAGAAGGCTGACTAAGTGAATGTAGGATGTTGTGGATGTTCAAGGAAAAATTATTTGGAGTATTGAAGATTTTTTTTGGGTCTGCACTATGCTATGGCCGACTTTGATAGATGTGCATTAAATGTTTTTTATGATTTGAGCCAATAGTTGGTAAATATTTTCTATTTTATTGAAGTTGACATCTAGAGATTGAATCCTTGGTAGTAGATATATATAAGAGATCGGTTATTTCATTTTGTATGTTGTGCGCCATGTGTTGATGTGTGTTGCGAATATCAGAGGAGTAGTTGAGTGTTTATGCACAGTTTCACTTGTGCAGTAGAGAATTTTGTGAAGCAAATTAAGATAGAACAAAGCAAAGTGCAAAATCAGATAGAAGGTCCAGAATCTGATCTATGAGCCTAACCAGAACTGTAATCAGGCATTTGTAGATGCTACTTTCTTAGTTCAATCTTGGATGTAATCCAAATCTTTGTAAGGCAGTGATCCTTCCTAATTTTGAGCAGTGAGCTCTAGGTAGTGTGCCTGAATGCAAGTGCATTCCCACTTTGTAAATCATTTATATTTGAGTACTCAAATTGTGGATTGACCTCCACCATGTTTTTTCCCCTAACAAGGTTTCCACGTAAAAATCCTTGTGTTATGGTGCTGGGGCTTATTGTTTTATGTTCATGCATCTTTCTTTTGATTGAATGTTGTAGGCAATTGAGAGATCAGATTAATAAATTTAAAAATTGTACTACACTGATTCACCCCCCCTCAATGTTGCTTGATTCCAACAATCATGATCGCTCTCCATCTCATAACCAAGACCACACTATACCATCCACCCCATCCCAACATAATACCATAGAGAAGGCAATGAACTGTTTGAAAAAATTCCTCAAAGAAATGTGGTCTTATGGTGATGGAATACCATGACACATTTGCTTGTAACATGGAATTCCATCACCATGAGACCCCATTTATTTGAGGCATTTTTTCAAATAGTTCACTGCCTTCTCTATGCCACCATAGTTATTGTACATGTCTAAAAAATTATTTTATCAAATGGTTCATTACCTTGCTACTATGGGTAAAAGCCTAATAACACATGCTTTCAAACAAGATATGGATAGGGAAAATAGTAAGCATGATAGTCATAAATATATAGTTTAAGAAGTACTCAAAATTTTGATCATTATCTCACACATTATAAGCCATGACATGGACCGCTATTTTAATTTTTGTGATTGAATAATTTGTTGTTTTATTTTTAGATGTTGAAAGCGGATACACCTTTGAATGTTTAGAGGGAAATGGAGATCGGTGTTTCATTTGCTATAGAATCCTCGATGGCTCTGATAGGGGAGGTATGAGGCAAATTACTAAATTTCAATTTACATTCATTGTTATAGATGTTAGTTAGTGAAAAATCAAACCATTATTGATTCATAGTTTAATTTCTATTTGGATGGTTTATATAGGGCTTCAACACACCTCAACATGATAATTTGAATATTTCCATCGTGGAGAGTGATCATCAGATGGTGGTAAGTGATTATTTTGTTAAATATATCATTTTTTATAATGTAATTTATATATATTAATGTCTTTACTTCTTATTGTAACATTTAAGACTTGACCAAGAAGTAAACCCTAGGAGGAGCACTGATAGCACTCCTCAACCACAACATAAACGAGTGAGATGTATCACCATCTGATCGACAAGCAAAGGGAAAGAGTTTATTTTGAGAGCATGGAGAGCAATGACTTTTGATTCCATAGCCCTATGTTGTATGCCTGAATGGCATTTTTGTACATAGTTTGTATTGGATATATTTGACATTGTATGCCTATATGGCATTCTTGTAAGCCTATATGGCTATTTTGTACCTATATTTTTATACTTATAACGACATATATTGATGTATGCCTACATGGCTATTTGGTTAATACAAATCTTTTTTTATCGATGGTGTCCATATTTGCATTATAAATCCATGGTTCGATAGATATGAGTTACGTGTATTCAAGTGTATACTTTACAACTTATGTGTATACTTTGTGACTTATGTGTATTCCAATGTATACTTTGTGACTTATGTGTTTTCATGTGTATACCTTGTATTCGTGCATATACTTTGTATTAATTTGCATATACTATGTATTCATGTGTATACTTCAAGGCTTACATGTTTTTTAGTATTTTTGCTTCCCTTATTCACATGTACATGCTTGACTTATTCACTTGTATACTTATTAATTGGTTAGCCCTAACATTGATCATTGTTGTCTTTCATGGTTTATATTGAATATTAATTGATTGATGCTAAACAACTTTATTAGTTGATGCTAAACAACTTCAATATTTTAAGGAATAGTAGTAGAGTTACAAATTCCAAAATTGCACAAATTGAAAAGAAAAGATTAACTATAATTAAATGCACTAATTATTAACTTGATAATTGATTAAGAATGAGTATAAAATATATCAAGAGATGAGCCTTCTAAAATGGTAACTGCTAACTAGAAAATAGGAAAAGCATTATCAATACTTTGAAAGTAATAATCCACCCAAAATTGCAATGGGAGAGAATTCTTCTTTAAGATCCTTAAGCAATGTATTTCCTAATTCTCCCTTGTTCTTACATATCTCAATTCAATTTAATCCAAAGAGTTCCATGAAATTCTTTATCTAAAAGCAAAAAACACAGTTTCAATTGGTATTCCATGAAATTTTTCATAAAAAGACTCCAATATATTTAATGTTTTGATTGGAATAAATCAATTAAGCAAAGGATACATAATCTTCACAACACTTGCAAAACATAATATTCATAGTAGATGATGAGTAGTTAACTTATTTACACATTATCATACAAAAATTTATCTTGAATAGTCTTTAAACATTTTCACAACATAATCCTCATAATGCAGAATGAATTGTTATGTTCTTGATCCATCACCATATAAACATGTCGAAAGATGTATTTGTCAACTTTTTGCAATATTCTTTCTTGTATAGGAAATGAAATTAGGAGAAAGCAAGTTATAATTTACAATACAAATAAGAAATGGACTCAACAGTGGAAACTTTATTTGTCACACCAAATAATAAATGTACGTGAGAGCGTCACTTTTTTCTATTAGGCTCCAATTTTCAAGCATAGAAAATAATTTCAAATCAAAATGACAAAATGCTTCACAACCAAAGTTGTTAATTGAGGAAAAAAATGTTTCCAAGTTCCACCATTGTACGCATTTACAATTGGTTCTATATTGTTGTAAAGGAAAGGAGGATAATTAAAAAATTTCTTGCGCTTGCTAGAATTGAGGATGATCATATACTTTTTGTTTGGAAAAATTGGACTTCTCAATTGTCGTGTGTATGTTTCTCTTTTCAATTGTTTTGCATGCCATCATAAGGGATCGAGTCGGGTTAACGTAGCTTGGAGTGATTTTGCATGTTTGGGTGAAAAAGAGAACCATTCCTAGTGTAAATGTACCTATCGAGATGCATTGGAACAATCCATTTGGTCACATGAGTTATAGAACGAAAGTCTCACCACTTTACAAATTTGCACTATTTGCATTTGACACTTTTTCCATCAAGTGAAAAATGGACACTACAAGAAAACCACTTCGAGATAACAAAAAATGAGAGAGGTTATTGTAGAGGGGACCAATGTGATCCTGTAGAATTAGACAGAGAGTTCATAAGCACCATGGTTTCTGAGTAATAGCCTATCAAAGATTGTTGTGCTTTTGCACTTTGGACCTTTAAGAGATCGAGCCAATTGAATGTAACTTAGAGCGGTTTTGCATGTTTGGGTGCAAAAAAGGACCATTCCTATTGTAAATGTACCCATATAGACACATTGGAACAGTCTGTTTGGTCACATGAGTCGCTAAACGAAAGTTGCACCAGTTTGCAACTTTCAACTACTTGCATTTGACAACTTTTTCTCCAAGTGAAAATTTGCCAGGTGCCATAAGAAAATGCCTTCATGATAGAGAAAATTGAGAGAGGTTATTGTAGAGGGGACCAACATGATCCCATAGGATTAGACAAGAAGTTTCTAAGCATCATGGTGTTTGAGTAACAACTTGTTGAAGATTGCAACCATTTTAATCTTTGGACTTTTAAGGGATTCTCCCAGTTGAATGTAGCTCAAAGAAATTCATCATGTTTGGGTGTGAAAGAGGACCATACATAGCATAAAATTACCCACTCATATGCATTGGAATAGTTTGTTTGGTCACAAGAGTTGTAGAATGAAAGTTTCACCACTATGCAACTTTCAACTACTTGCATTTGACAACTTTTTCCCCAAGTGAAAATTTGTCACCATGGGAAAATTAATTCAAGATAGAAAAAACAAAGATAGGCTATTGTAGAAGGTCCCAACATGATCCCATAGGATTAAATGATAAGTTTCTAAGTATCATGGTATCTAAGTAACAACATGTTGAAGTTTGTAGCCATTTTGCACTTTGGACTCTTAAGGGATTCTACTAGTTGAATGTAGCTCGAAGTGATTTAGCGTATTTGGGTAAAAAAGAGGATCATGCATAGCGTAAATATACCCACTTGGAGTTATTGGAATAGTTCATTTGGTCACATGCTCGTTGCAAAATGAAAGTTGCACTACTTTGCAACTTTCAACTACTTGCATTTGACAACTTTTTCCCCAAGCAAAAATTTGCCACCATGGGAAAATGCTTCCAAGATAGTGAAAACAAAGAGAGTTTATTGTAGAGGGTCCCAAAATTATCCCATAGGATCAGACATGAAGTTTGTAAGCATCATGGTATCCGAGTAACAACATGCTGAAGTTTGGAGCCATTTTGCACTTTGGACTCTTAAGGGATTCTACCGGTTGAATGTAGCTCGAAGTGATTCAACATGTTTGGGTATAAAAGAGAACAATTCGTAGCATAAAAATACACACTTGAACACATTGGAATAGTTCATTTGGTCACACGAGTTGTAGAATGAAAGTTGCACCACTTTGCAACTTTCAACTACTCTCATTTGATAATTTTTTCTCCAAGTGAAAATTCGCCACCACAAGAAAACACCTTTGAGATAGAAAAAAATGAGAAAGGTTATTGTAGACAGGTGGAAAATGTGATCCCATAGGCTCAAATGAGAAGTAGCATCACGGTGTCCGAGTAACATCCTATCGAAGATTGCAGCCAGTTTGCACTTTGGACTCTTAAGGGATTCTGCTAGTTGAATTAGATCAGAGTGATTTCGCATGTTTGGGTGTGAAAGAGGATGATGCCTAGTGTAAAACCACCCATCTAGATGCATTGGAATAGTCCATTTGGTCACACAAGTTTCAAAAGAAAAGTTGCACCACTTTGCACTGCTTGCATTTGACACTTTTTCCATCAAGTGAAAATTGGATACCACAGGAAAACCATTCTGAGATAACAAAAAATGAGAGAGGTTATTGTAGAGGGGCTCAACATGATCCCATAGTCAGACAAAGAGTTTGTAAGCACCATAGTTTCTTAGTAATAGATCATCAAAGATTGTTTCCCTTTTGCACTTTGGACCCTTAAGGGATCGAGTTGGTTGAATGTAGCTCGGAGTGATTCCGCATGTTTGGGTGCAAAAGAGGATCATGCCTAGTGTGAATGTACCCATCTAGATGCATTGAAATAGTTTTTTGGTCACATGAGTTGTAGAATGAAAGTTGCACCATTTTATAACTTTACACTACTTGCATTTGACACTTTTTCCATCAAGTGAAAATAAGACACCATGAGAAAACGACTCTGAGATAACAAAAACTGATAGAGGTTATTGTAGACGGGCCCAACATGATCCCATAGGCTTAGATGAATAGTTCTTAAGTGTCATGGTTTTTGAGTAATATCTCATCAAATATTGCTGCTCTTTTGCATTTTGGACTCTTAAGGGATCGATCTGATTGAACGTAGCTTGGATCGATTGCATGTGTTTGGGTTGAGAAGGTAGGGGAAGCATATGCCTCATAGAAATGTGGTATCATGGTGATGTACATAACCATGAGACCCCATTTCTATGAGGCATACGTTACCCCTACCTTGTCAACACTACCGCATTGGCAAGCTAGTGAGTGAGCTATCTTGCCAAGCTCACTAGCTTGTCAATGCTACCACATTTTGCATACATTTATATGAAAAAATTATTGTCAAAAAATTCAAATTCCTTGTCCATGTTTCCATTTTGAGCCATGATTTCAAGATAGGTTGCACCTTTCCCCATGTTGCTAACTTAGCCTTGAATAAATAGTCTTGAAACAGTGGAGAGAAGGGTTAGAATCCCTTGTAGGTAGACTACTCAAGGAAAATTTTAAAATATATCACATAAGTAATGAGTTATGTTTAGTGATGAGGTAAATTTAGAAGTAGAGATGAAAACCAAATTAGATTCAAAGATCTATCAATGTGGGAGGAGTATATTCCAAATTTTTAGAGACATGTATGCAAAATTTGGTAGCATAGACAAGGCAATCAGCTGCTTGGTATAATTGTTTGAAAAAATACCTCAATGAGATATGTCCTTGTGGACTATAATGATTGCAAGATATGCAAAAAATAGATTTATTGAAAAGGCTTTAGAAAATTTCAAGCATATGCAAATTGTAGGTGTAAAACCAAATTCAACTAAATTTTCCAACATCCCCCATGCCTATACCAAAATGAAAGCTTTGGAGAGTGGTATTCACATCCATAATAAAGGATTGAGAAATGATATTTTATTTTACTTCCTTATAACTTATACCATATATATGTGTATACAAAATGTGGAAGCATACACAAGATAAGTCAATTGTTAAATAACAAAATGCCTCAAAAAGATGTGGTTTAAAAATGTAATTGGCAAGTGTAAAGAATTGTGTAATTTGAAATGTGCATTGACAAGCTAAGGTTATAATGAAAAACAAACAATGATCAACATGGAATATGAAAAATAACAAAAATGAAAGCAATCCATAAAATAATTAAAGAAAATGTGTAAAGACTTCACATACTTAAAAAACTAGAGTTTCAAATGGAGGAGTTCTACCCAATTATGTAGCCTTTTCTTCTTCTTTCTTCTAACTCCTCAACAATTTGAATTTTTCAAAAGCTTGTTCCCCTCTAAACTTAAATTGTATATCAATTTTCAATGGAATTTAGACTTAAATTGATAGTATATGCCTTTCAATTTTAAAACTCTATTACTTCATGCAAAGGTGGTGGAAAGATCATGAAAAAGATGGTGGAATGTGAAAAACATGCATGCACATTTCATAACATTGTCAAAAAGCTATTTTTTGTTGGAGCATGCATAGAACTAGGAGAAAATGCAAAATTTGGGCCTTTAGATACAAGTATATTGAGTTTTTTACATTTTTTAGAGCAATCCAAAATGTGTTCACATTATAACGTGAGTGTGTTATATCTTGCTAAAAAATGACCATATCTCTACTACTACAAAATGCGCTTGCGTTATGAGAAAGTTGATTTTTTTATAGGTATATTTTCTCTCTTTTTCTCTACCCTCTACCCTCAACCCACAACCCTTAATCCCTCTACCCTTAAACCCTCAACCATCTACCCTCAACCCTCTACCCTAAACCCTAAACCCTAAAACCTATACCCTAAAACCCTAAACCCTAAAACCTTCTACCCTCTATCCTCAACCCTCAAACCCTAAACCCTCAACCCTGATACCCTCTACCCCATGCATTTGGGCCTCCAGCCCTGTCCTTCCATTTATTCCATTTCTTCCTTCAGCCTTCCTTCCAGGTCACCGACCATCCAGCCTGGGTCCTCCTTCCTCCATTCCTCAACCCTCCACCTTCCATTTGAATCCCTCCTTTTCCCCTCACCCTCCTCCATATCCACCCCTCCACCCCATGTCCCTCTCCAGAACTCTCTCTCTCCTTCTTATCTCTCTCCCCCTCTTCCATAACCCTCCACTCTACCACTTAACCCTTACCTGCCACCCCTCTATCTCTCTCCCCCACTCCCTCCCACTCCCTCTCTCAGGTCTCTCCTACCTTCCCTCCATGTCTCTCTTCCTCCCTCTGCCAACCTCCATATACCATCCATCCACTATATCTCTCCTCCTCCCCTCCATTCTCTTCCTCCCTCAGGTCTCTCTCTCTCTCTCTCACTCACTCCTTGAATCTCTCTCCCCTCCCCCCTTAACCCTCTACCCTCTACTCTTAACCCTTATACCCTCTATCCTCTACCCTCTATCTCTCTCCCACTCCCTACCTCTTTCTCAAGTCTCTCCCTCCTACCCCTTCTCCCTCTCTCAAGTTTCTCTCTCTCTCTCTCACACACACTTACTCACTCCTATCCCTCTCAAGTTAGGTTGCCAATTTCACCCACTAGCTTGCCAATTCATTGAAATTGGAAATGTAACTTGGCCTATTTAAAACAATGGGTCTAATAAATGGGGTATCCCAGTGATGTAAGTCACTAGGAGACCCCATTTCTTGGACCCATTTTTCAAACAGACCACTACATTGCCAATTTCACCAAATTGACAAGCTAGTGGGTGAAATTGGCTAATAGCAACATTTGAAAAAGTGGGTCCAGAAATGGAAAAGTCTCAGTACATTAAGGAACCCACTGAACCCATTTTCAAATAACCACTACATTGCAATTTCACCAAATTGGCCAAGCTGATGGTGAAATTAACTTTAACCTAACTTGGCCTATTTGAAAAAATGGGTCCAAGAAATGGGGTCTCCTGGTGATTTGAAAACTAGTGGGTGAAATTGGAAACCTAACTTGGCCTGTTTGAAACAATGGGTCCAAGAAATGGGATCTCCCAGTGATGTAGATTACTAGGAGACCCCATTTCTTGGACCATTGATCCTTCCATTCCTTTCCCTTCCCTCCCATTCCATCCCTTCCTTCATTATTCCTTCCATTGTCTCCCTCCTTCACCCCTAAACCCCTACTCACCATTCCACCCTCTACCCTCAACCAAATGCACCCTAAACCATCAGCCTGGGTCCTCCACAACCCTATACCCTCGAGATTATCTCTCTCTCCACTCCTCATCATCTCTCCTCCCTCTGCCATTAACCTCTACCCTCTACCTTAGCAGCCAAATCCTCTGCCCTCTGCCATGGCAGCTTTGATCCTCTCTTCCTTCCACTACCACTAACCATCCCTTCCTTATTCCTTCCTTCCACCCTCCTTCCCATTCCCTCCAACCTAAACATTGGACCCTCTACCCTCAATTCTCAACCCTCTACCCTGTACATTGAATCCTCAACCCTCATATATATTTCTCCCTCCCTCCTCTTTTCTCCTTCTCTCTATCTCACTTCTCCCTCCATCTCTCTATCCATCCATCCATACCTAATCCCTCAACCCTAAACTCTCAACCCTTAAACCCTTAAACACTCACCCTAAACCCTAAACCCTAAACCCTCAACCCTTAAACCTTCTACCCTCTACACTCAACCCAATACTCTCTATCATCAACCCTAATCCCTCAACCCTTAAACCATTAAATCCAAGAAAAATCTCAACCCTAATCCCTAAACCCTCAATCCTTAATCCCTCAACC
>VDFB02281492.1:598582007-598616471 GCA_007258455.2 Sequoia sempervirens | reverse complement strand
TTATTCGTGGAGTAAAATTCCACACAATAGATACAAAGCCACCTTGGTCATTAATACCCTAGTGCATCCTATCTATTTGATACATTAATAAGGATTGATATGATGAAAATTACTTAGTATTTTCCATGAAGAAAAATAATACCCATCACATTTTACATATCATCAATCATTATCAATCATGCATCCATTCATTCATCCACATCTACAATAATAATCTATGGATTTTCAGCAGTTAGATCAAACAATCATCCAATTCCTTCTATCCTCTAATCTTGCTAATGTTTCTTTTAACTAACATCTCCATCCTACATCACATCATCGTTAGTACCACTTGCATCCTACATCCACAAACTCATCAACACATAATATCAATCATATGATATAGCATCATCCATAGCATACATGCATCATCAACAATCATCTACATTATGAATATCATTTCAAAGCATCATAAAATACAAAAAAATGAGCATATCATAACATCATCATATCCATATCTAATATCAAGAAATCACCAACATTAATGCATACATCATCATTGTTTAAGCATAGCATAAATCCATCCATATCATAAACATAATTAACATCATGCATCAAAAATTATAATCTTTCATATATCATCAAAAATGGAAATTTTAGTACATCATCATCAATAAATAATGTGTGACACATATCATCTAAATAAAAAAAATACATATATATGAGGCTCAATTGGCTGATGAATGCATGTTCAAAGTCATGTCTACATCAAGTCCATGTGAAAGTAGTGAAATAAGATCAAGATAAGTCAACCCTACGTCTCCCCATCTAGAGGTGGTCCCCGATGACCATCATGGGCTAGAGATATCTGATTATGTTGATCATGCCCTAGAGAGTGGTGTGGCTATAGGAGAGGACCTATAGGCTGAACTAGATGTCTACTAAAGGACCCTCCACCTGATTTTCTTAGATCTATTGCTTTGGTACTACTCCTAGCCCCAAACCTAGGCCATCTCTGTGTTGGAAATTGGATTGCATCAAATGGTTGTCATTAATGTCAACAAGTTGTCATTTATGTTAACACAACACTAAATAAATGAGATAGTTATTGGAAGCTATTTCCTATTGAAGATGATCATTATATGGTCCGGTATGTTGGTTGGTTCAGTGTGTTAATTATTAAGGTCTGGTTTTCTACTGTGAGATAAGCTATGATAATGATATTTGAAGATCTTGACCGACTCAGCGTATACAATATATTATGAAAACTAGTAATGATTTATGGATGATTAGACAACTTGGTAATGCTTAAATCATATATGGTGCCGAAAAAGAAGGTTTTGATTATTTTTGTGTTCATCTAATTAGGCTGACCTAATTGATGATCAAGATATGATTATATATATACAGTGTTTTGAGTATGATGAGAAGAGAAGTGGAAGAAGACACACATGAGCAGTGAATGTGAAATGAGAAGAGGATTAAGGAGTGTGTGAAGATCTACGCCTAAATGCTTTATCAGTTGTGATCAGTGTAGTTTTGTTGAGCAATTACTGTGTGAGGTAGTACTTCATATTTTGAGCTTCAGTGGAACTAAACCTTGGACATTGAAGGTGTATTATATCAATTCAATTGGCAATAAGCCTTAACCTTTTTTACTCTAGTGGTGAGCCATCTTTTGTATCTCTGGGTTGTAGCCTTGTAGACAGTGAGTCCTTATCTTAGGTAGTGAGACTTACTCTGAACCCGGTGGTGTATCCCGGTGATGAACATTTTTTGTTTATAAGTTTGAAATGTTGTCTCTATAGATGTGAGGATTAATACTCACATGATTTCCTTGAGACTCCATGCATGAAATCTAAGTGTTATTTGTGGGCATGTGTTGGATTTAGGAGTTTGTAAAATTGGAATTTGGCGATTCTTCCAATCATTTAAATGGTTTCAAAATATTAGTTTTGGTGATTGGATTAAGGTTAAAATATCGATAAGCTGGTTTACTTTACCTCTAGGATTGTCTATTCAGCAGTTGTTCTATCAAGCTTTGGTCACTGGAATGAGTTTAACAACTCAAAGGAGATATTTTTAGGTTGAATTAAATAATGAAGGGATTTGAATTGGATGAAGAAGTAAGAACAAAGGTTACAAAGTCTAAAAGTGAAGATCTGAAAGAAAATTTCAAGCAAGTAGATGAATGCATTTAGAAACAAAGGAATCAAATCTAGAAATTAAAATTGAAACACATAGAAGTTAACTAGAAACTAAAAGAAACAAAGTATACTATTAATAATTATCTGAGAATAGAACTTGAAGAAAGCAAAAGGAGGGAAGAGAATCTGAAGTTGGAAATTGAACAAAGCAAGACAAAGGAAGAAAGATTGTAAAATACTATCAATCAGAAGACAAAAAATGTGATATGCTTGAACAAGAAGTAGTAACCCTAAAGGCTGATCTAGAAAAAGTGAAAGCTCATGAAGAAAGGTTTGAGACAAGTTCTACAATGCTTGATGAGTTGAATTCATCTCAAAAAACTACAAAGGAGAAAGGTGGTCTTGGATTTGAAGAAGGACAAAGCACTAAACTAGTTCTCAACAAAATAAATAATCAAAGGAAATTTCAAGGAAATACTTATCAAAACAAGAACCAAAGGATCTATATTGGAAGGATACCCACTCAACAACCTAATGATCAAAGGTACCCATATTTTAATGGCTTTTGTTTCTCATGTAATAAATTTGGACATAGAGCAACAAAATACAAAAGTAGGATGAACTAGAGTAAAATAAGTTAGAATGTTGAATTATTTGCTGAAAAATTCTATTTGTGCAACAAGTTTGGACATAAAGCTATAGAATTTAGAAGTCAAATGATGATGAATAGATTTGATAGAAACAAGGCTACTATTACACATGCAATATCTTTGGACACAAGGCTAATCAATGCAAGATGAAGATAAAAGAAAATTAATTTGACCTTGGATATGCTAAGTGCTACATTTATAACAAATCAGGACACATCTCAAAATTTTGCAAGAGAAAAGTTGGAAAGAAACCTAATACGGAATAGAAAAACATGCCAGTGAACAAAGTGGATCTTGAAGAAGTAAGGAAAGTAATGACAAAAATATGGAGAAAGAAGGAAGAACCTGAAAACAAGGATGAATTAGATAATCATGTATCTACATCCGGTGTAGATACCTTTTTCAAGAACTGAACCTTGTAATAGTTTCAAGGGGAGCAGTCATAGAAGAATTTAACAAACCCCTGATATATGAGGTGCCATATGAAGACACGAGGATAAGTAATGTGAATCTTTAGTTTTAAGTCATTGGAGAAAATTTTGGCAGAAAAGATGAAAATATAGAAATTTGCGAAGCCCTTCTTGGCTTATAGTGTTTCTCAAAATTGATCCAACAACATTGGAGAAAGAGGTACTGACAGAGTGAAGTATAAATGATGATGCCATAAGCAATACATTACCTTTTATGATGAAACCCTCAAAGTGACAAGTTAAATAAGGATGATTGTGTGGTCACTTTTTATTATGAATTGAATGAGCTAAGGAATAAAGTGCAAGCTGAGGAATAAGGTGTTAGGGTTGTTGGTAAATAAAAGTACGAAGAACAAGGAAGAATGAAGTCAAAGGAAATGGTGGTGTTTAATTTGTGCAACAATGAATTGTAGAAATTAAGTTAAAAATTGATGAATTTAACCATGATAAGATTTGAAATATCAAGGGTTCCCTTTTAGTTGAGAAAATATAGAAGGTTAAGAATCTAGGCCACAAGGGTTTAGACATTTAGATCAAATTTCCATACTTTTCGAATGTGGATATTGTTCGGTTTATTCTAAGTTGAATTCAAGGTGATCAGATGATCTTTGACAAACCCTATGAGATCACAAAGGAAGCAATTGTAGTAATAACAAGATTATTCAATGATGGACCCATTCCAGTGAAGAAGTCAGTGAAGAAAAAAGAGGTCGAAGCCTTAATTGGGGTAACAAGAGATCAAAGGGAACTTCTAATTCATTCTATAAACAACCCTGTGATAAGGTATGTGACCTATATCATTTCATATAAGATCTATTTCAAAAATAGGGAAGGCTCTACTTCCATGATTTCTATTTATCTTGTGCATCAAATGGTTGAAAAGAATGAGGATTTTGATTTGTGTGAGTTACTGAGGAATCAATTAATGGAGAACATTACTATGACAAAGAATGACAATTACCCTTTACGCTTTGGATCTCTGGTTATATGTCTGCTGATGTATTTTTTGAAATCATTACCATTGAAAGAGAATATTGTGTGGAAGTTAGTTATATCAGTTGGGAAGCTAGTCTACTAGTATCTGGAATGTCTAGCAAAAAATGAAAATATTCGTAAATAATTCTTTGAAAACAAAATAAATGTATGGTGCTCTGGCATGGTTCCTAGTCCGGTTGTAATGTCTGAAGTAGATTCCCTCTCTAGTAAGAGAAAAGAAAGAAGAAACATCTCAAATTCTCCTCTGAAAATAAAGAAGTTGAAGACTAAGGAGAAAAAAGAAGAAAAAGAAGAGAAGATTACCAAAGCAATTGATCTAGCGTCAACAAATGATGAAGAAGATTTCGCTAAAGAGAAGGTATTGAAGATTCTTGAGCAATTTGATGGATTGGAGAAGATTGGAGATATTTGGTTGTCTCAACCATCATATAAACATGATGAAATCACATACGCTTTTACTATTCACATAATTCACAATGATATTGATCTAAGCAAATTGACAAGTGTTTTATTATAAGTATTGATTGAGCTAATCAAAGATAGTCTAAAAGCATAGTCACCTGGTGAAATAGAAGGAAAAGATGAGATTCAATTGGATATGGAAGAAATATGTGGAAATGCACATAAGAGATTGACTAAGAGCATAAATGAATTGAAAAAATGCATCAAGAATGTAAAAAACATGTACAGGTATTGTCTCCAGTGGCCTACTACTATCATAAACTATAGAGAAAAAATTGATGCTATTGAGTTTGAGCTGGATTCTATTGGAAAAACATATGATACTCTTAATGACAAGGACGGAGCGCAGAAGAAAAGGATCAATTCCTTACAGTCTAAACTTGTAGTCATTATGGCATAGAGGGATGGTATTGTGAAGAATTTTTGGAAGTTTAAAGAGATAATTGAATTGAGATTGGAACGACTTTTTGATATTTTGGTGGAAGCTAACAAAAATGAATAGAATATCACTATCCTAGATACACTTCTAGAAACAATTGATTTGATAGCAAAGAACAACATTATTTATTTAAACATTAGGTTGGCAGTGGATTCTTGGAAGACATTTCTTCCGAAGCTAAAAGAAAAATACAAGGAGATATTTTAAGGAAAGAAGAATTCAGGTAAAGAACCATTTTTGATATGAGTTTTTTGAAGGGGAAGATATATCTTCTTTCTTTTCCATTGATGTCAAAGTGGGAGAGAAAGCATGTGAAAAGAAAGAATCATTTCATCCTATCAAAGGGGAGAACTACAATTTTTTTTTTGTTTTTGGATTTTCACATCTTGTGTTGCCATCAATGACAAAGGGGGAGATTGTTGGAAATTGGATTGCATCAAATGGTTGTCACTAATTTCAATAGGAATTCATTGATGTCAACATAGTACTAAATAAATGAGATAGTTACCGAAATCTATTTCCTATTGAAGATGATCATTATATGGTCTGATATGTTGGTTGGTATAGTGTGTTAATTATTAAGGTATGGTTTTCTACCATGAGATAAGCTATGATTCTGATATTTGAAGATCTTGGTTGACTCAACCTATATAATATATTATGAAGACTAGTTATGCTTTATGGATGATTATCCGACTTGGTATAATGCTTAAATCATATATGGCACCAATAAAGAAGGTTTAGATTATTTTTGTGTTCATCTAATTAGGCCAACCTAATTGATGATCAAGATATGCTTGTATATATATAAGGTGTTTTGAGTATGATAAGAAGAGTAGTAGAACAAGACACACATGAGTAGTGAATATGAATTGCAAAGAGGATTAAGAAGTGTGTGAAGATTTAAGCCTAAATGATTTATCAGTTGTGATCAATGTAGTTTTTTTGAGCGATTATTGTGTGAGGCATTACTTCATATTCTAAGCTCTAGTGGAACCGAACCCTGCACATTGAAGGTATATTATATCAATTCAATCTTTTGGCAGTGAGCATTAACCTTTTATACTCTGGTGGTGAACCATCTTTTGTAACTCTGGGTTGTAGCCCTATGGACAGTGAGTCCTTATCTCAAGCAGTGAGCCTTATCTCAAATAGTGAGTCCTTATCTTAGGAAATGAGCCTTATTTTAGGTAGTGAGCCTTTTTGTAATTAGTTTTGATATTCTCTATAGTGTGAGTTAATCCTCACTATGGTTTTTCCCTTATTGTGTTTTCCATGTAAATCTGATGTTACTATGTTTATGTGTTGAATTTGAGTTTCTACATTGGAATTTGATGATTAATCATTTAAGAAGTTTTAAGTATTAGTTTTGGTGATTGAATTAAAGGTTAAAATATATTGCAATTGATTCAGCCCCCTCTCAGTTGTCCTATTCAACACTTTGATCCATAGGAATTTGAGCCTCATAAAGATTCCTATAATATGCCCTCTCCTCCATCAATTGGTCCCTCTCTGTATCTCACTCATGTATTGTTGCATCTCTCTCCCTATGGTCCTGATCCCACTTAGTAGTAATGATGACTATCTATGCATCAAAGGCTTATCTCTATGCTATCTTTGCATCTCTCTCTCTCTCTCTCTCTCCCACTTGAGCATCTCTATCTTGAATTTCTTGGTCACACTCTATGCAATCCTGATCTCTCTTGGCGGTGATCCATGTGAGTTGAGATGCTAAATATCTATTTGGTGGGGGTGCCTAAGGTACCTGTACATGCTAACGATCGAGATCCTATCCATGCCTCTACCCATCTCTCTGATTCTAGGGCACATGCTCGTCATCATGTTGTGCCCTCTAATGGTTCTTATGAGTGATAAGCTATCTCTTCCTGGAATCTCTGCTACCTATGGAACTACATCTCCTTCTTTGGCCTACACCTGTAGACTCCTCTTACAAGAATGGTCAATCTGATTGGTGATCTCCTGGCCCACCATGTATTAAAATTATGAGTCATCCCTAGATCTCTAGGTCCGACTACCCAACCCCATCTAAAAGGTACCAAAACTTTGAAGTTTTCAACTGCTCTCTTGGAAACCACTCAAGGTCCCCATGCATTCACTAGTATAGAAAAAATAATATATGATTAAAAACCTACTAAAACTGCATATAAATGACTGAAAATGATCATGTGACCATTATCTTAGTTTATTGCTAGTCATTTATAATGTGACTAGATTGATGAATAAACCATTTTTAGTCATTTATTGGTTGTTTTGATTGATCGATTTGGTAGTATATTTAGTCATCAAGATTGTTATAATCTGGTCACTTATTTAGTCATTTTTATTCATTGATATATTTAACCAGTCACTTATTTAGTCATTGATTTAATCATTGATTGTTGTAATATGGTCACTTATTTAGTCATTTTTTATTCACTCATATATTTAGTCATTGATTGTTGTTAGCTTGTCACTTATTTAGTCATTTTTATTCATTGATTTCTATGCATTGGTAGTGTATTTAGTCATTTTTATTCATTGATTTCACTGGTCATATATTTAATCATATTTATTCATTGTTCACTTATTTCTATCAATTGGTAGTATATTTTGTCAATTTAATTATTAATTGACATCAATCAGTAGTATATTTAGTCATTTTAATTGATTGATATTTGAGGATTTAAACATAAAACATAGAAATACATATCAATTATCAATTTCACACAATAAGACAACTATTGAGAAGGAAAAATCACTCAAATTTACTAAAAGAATCATGTTCTTACAAATTGCACAAGTCTAAAATATCTATCTTTCTTGAAAAATGCTTTGAAATATAGTATTACAATTTTTATTTTCAGTCACAAGACTAAAAATATGAGTTACAATGCACATAAATGAAAAGAAAGAAACTTCTCCAAGAATCTTCTGCAATGATGGAAATGCATGCTTGGAACCCTTCAATGCGAACAAATGCCCCATTCATCTCTTAAAACTTCTACAATGCGGGGAATCTTCCTAAAGCAAGTTGTAATGTGTAGAATCCAAGAAGGAGAGTGTTGATCATGTCCCATATATGAAGCTCACTCCTTAAATGCAGTCAACAATAACCCTAGAATCTTTCCTCCTCTATATGTAACATTCCATCTGATATGAGCAACAGGGTGCTTTCTTTTCTTCCACGAATGAAGTTGTGCCTCAATACAAGCAACAAAATTACTATTAGTCTCAATTCAGAAAGAATAAAATTGCATTGTATATTGCAAGTTTACAAAAGTAAGTCCAAACATGGGAGGAAGATAAATGAATTAAAAAATTGTAGCCTTGTCAACAAATTCCTTAGATAGAGTGCTCAACATAGGTGTGAAATATGTATATTGGACCCTTGATTTTAGAAGCTTGTTCAAAGTTTAAGAAAGGTGATACACTCATATTATAGAATGAAGGCTATCAACACTAACCAAACTAGAACAACATTATCAACAAAAAATTTCTTGGAAACCAAGCCCAAGAATGCCATCAGACTTAGACAAAAAAAATATCAACCCTAGTTCAATTGTTGTCTCAGTAAATAATTGCACCATGAAAGAATCCATTTATAAATAAATTCCAATTAATTAAGTTGATGAGAAAAGATCTTTGATATCCAACTGGGAAGTCTTAACATCCAAAAATTACTAATTTGATGTTTCACAACAAGTTTCCCAACTATGACATCATCTTTACTTAAGAAATATGATATTGATTCATTGCCATATTGGATCTCACAATATTCTCCTTCACAAACAACAAATGATATGTATTAATTGTTATCAACTTCCCTAGTATCCCCATGTAAGAAAACTAAACTAAGTGAGGTTGAGGATTTGAAGTAGAGTACCATCTTCTTGGTATGTGGTTGACTTTGATGACTTGTATCTTGAATGAAAATAGTAAGCTAGTTGCACTATAAAATCATTGTTACAAAAATAGCCAACAAAATCCTCTTTAATAAAAATTTTTTTCTTCTAGATATTTCATTCAATTTCTAAGAGAGTTAATTTCACCATCCAAACAACCATCAATCTATTTAGTGTATATAATTTCCTAGAATTCAGAATTTGAATGTAATGAAACTAACCATAATTACCAAAGATTTGACACCAAAATGTATTACATGCCCCTTTCACCTCTTAAAAATTCTATAATGTGGGAAATCTTCTTGGAGCAAGCTATAAAGTGTAGAATCCAAGAAGGAGAGTGTTGATCATGTTCCATATACGAAGCTCTCTCCTTCAATGCAGTCAACAATAACCCTAGAATATTTCATCCTTTTTATTCAACGTGTCATCTAATATGAGCAATAGGGTGCTTCCTTTTTCTTCATGAATGAAGCTAAGCCTCATTACAATAAAAAAAATTACTATTAGTCTCAATTCAAAAAGAATAAAAGTGCATTGTATATTGCAAGTTTACAAAAGTAAGTCCAAACACAACAAAAAAAATAAATTAATTAAAACATTGTAGCCTTGTCAAAAAATGCCTTAAACAAAGTGTTCAACATATGCTTGGAATATGCATATTGAACCCTTGATTTCATAATTTTGTTCAATGTTTAAGAAAGGTGATACACTCGTATTATAGAATTAAGTTGACATGATAGAATGAAGGTTATCAAAACTAACTAGACTGGAACAACATTATCAACAAAAAATTCCTAGAAACCAAGCCTAAGAATTCCCTTAGACTTAGACAACAAAAATGTCAACCTTGGTTCATGTGTTGTCTTAGTAAAGACTTGCACCATGAAATAATCCATTTATACATAAATTCCAATTAATTAAGTTGATGAGAAAAGATCTTTGATATCCAATTGGGAAGCCTTAACATCCAAAAAATACTAACTTAATGTTTCTGTGAATGCTTTTCCTAAACCTACTCAAACATGGACAAACAAGTAAACATTAGTCCTTAAACAAATTCAAACCAAACATTCCCCATGAGATTCATTCAAAACATAAGAATAAGAAAACAAGATGAAAACTAATGAAATCTTATTCAAAATGCTCAAACCAGCATCCCATGGGGGAATTGGTGCTACTTTGATGTGGAAAGTATCCCTGTCCCAATTCCTTGATAAGCTTGATGACAAAATGTGTGCTCCTTGATGAAAAATTCCAATAACCTTGCTATGGATGATGAACTCTATGCTAACATGGATGAAATGTGGATGAAGATGAACACTTTGAATTCAAAATGACTATAATAACCTTGCATAAACTTGTGAATGATTGTGGATGCCAAATCAAATAGAGAAGGCCTTTATTTATAATGGAGAAGAGTTGAAGAATGGGGAATAGGAAAAATGCGAGATTAAAGAATGAACCAATGGCATTGTGCCACTTGTCAACATGCTAATGAAGGGAAGTGGAGCACATTTTGAACAATATGCATGTTAAATGCATGTAGGTGGAATTTGAATTTGAAGTAACTTGTGCAAGAGGGGATGTAAGTGCCTTTAATTCCAAGTTGGCTCAAGGAGAGGACATGTAAGAGTCTTTAATGCCAAGTTTGAGGACAAAATTCCTTTGGGAGGGAGAATTCAAATAAGTGGAATATTCCAAGAATATGCCACATTTGAATAAAAATAGAGGAATTTAATAAATCAAATAAATTGATTTACATGTGAAACTTTCAAAAGTTAGAGGAATGGATGATTAATATTAGAAGTTAATTAGGATTTAATTAACTTAGATGGAATTAATTTGATTTGACATTTGATTTAGATATTTAGATTTATTTAAATAAAATGAGAGGATAGTTGAGAGATTAGTAATTTAATTAAATAAATTTGATTTATTCAATTAAATGAAAAACATTAGGAATCAACTAAATAAAATGTATTTATTTATTTAAATGAAGAAATTAGGGTTTAACTAAATAAAATTGATTTATTTAAATGAAGAAATTAGGATTTAACTAAATAAAATTGATTTATTTAATTAAAAGAGGACATTAGGAAATTTTGACATGTCAATTGGGAGAAATGATCTTTGTTTACATAGGATTACATAAAATAAATGAAAGATGAGAAATAAGGAGAAATGATCAGATGTTGAAGTCCAAACCACTTGCAAGATGCGGAAGTCCGTTACTCATAATAAGGTACCTGTGATCATTTAGATCTGGCAAGGTGCTCTCTCCATGATATTATATGCAAGGCTTGGTACTTCATTGAAAGGCCTATTCTTCTAGGGGAGCTAGACATGTCTGCTCCCATTGATACACTATGCAATCATGAGGCCATTTGTACTCCTATATTTTTTTGTGTTAGCCAAGTGACTCTTCCATTTATTTTCTAATAACCCTTTGCTATCCGTGATGAATTTTGAGTATCCAACATCCAATGTAATTATTCCATCTAAGGTTAAATTGAGGTGATGAATATTTGTCACCATCCTTCTATAAATTAGTGAGGTAGTTGGGAACAATTTTTCTAAACTCATCTATCCAATCCTTGGAGCCTTTCAGTTGATCATCATCCCTTAGTATCTTAGGCATGAATCCATTATTTCCTTGATCTTTTGGTCTTCTACATATATGTATTGAAATTCATCTATGACCATTCAAACCATTTACTTAGTAGGATTTAAAGCTACATGGGCCTCAACACTCCTTTGTAAAATTTTGCATGAAGTTATTAAGGTGTGATGTACAGGTTGCCATTTCTTAAATAAGGGGTCTAATATAGGTACATGGGCCTTTATTTGATCAACTACTTGTGACAAGGAGACATAGCATTCATACACATTTTCAAATTTTTCCATAGCTAGTTTAATCCTATGCTCCAAGATCTTTTCCAATACCTTGAGGGTTTCTCTCTTTGCTCCTTCCTTTGTTTCTTCATAGGTCTTTTTCAACTTCTCAATTTATTGTTTTAGCACATTTACTTGTTCAACAATGATTGCACCCGTATCAATCTGGATGACATGGGGTTAGATGATAGGGGGATTGTATACTATTAATTCTATGCTTTGGGAAGGACCCGCTCCCTTTTGCTCTTTCAATTTCACATTTTCTATGAATAACCTATTCACTTCATCATTTAGATCATTTTATGCTTTCTCATATTTTCCAATCTAAACTCCATACCTTTAACCAAAACCCTAGTAAATATTGTTGAGTGCATTGTTATAGTAGCTTCCTCTAATGCTAATGTGTTTTGAAGTGTATTTACCATGGTAGTCCCTCTCATTTCTTGTACAACATCGAACAATATTGGTATTTTTGTTCTTTTTTTCTTTTTCGAAAAGGATAGGGTTTCAATTCTTGGATTGTAACTTGTGCCACTCATTCCCTCATCAAAATTGAATTCAAAAACCAACATGGGATCTTCATGGCTTCTTACTTGATCTAGTAAGAATATATTTTTAAACTCCATCCTAGGAATAATTAGTATATTGCTTTCTAAGACCAATTTTCTTGCTTCTTGGGGGATAACAATAATTTCATTAATCTTGAGTTCTTCAAAATTCCGAGCAACAATCTGGTCATGTTGTGACTCCTTATTTCCCATCTTAGTAATTTTGAATCTCTCCTCAAATTCTTTCATTTTCATCTTAATCCAAAAATCCTTAAACTTAGGAATTTGAATAAATTCATCATCTTCAAAAAATCTAAGGCCAACAATCACACTTTCATCATCATGCACTTCTTGATCATTATGCTCATGTACATCCACTCTTTCTCCTAGTTTGTGAGAATCGTTTTCAAGCTTAGGCAGTGGTTGATCAACTTCATCATCTTTAAAATTCAAAAATACATTTGCTACCTCTTCAGTATCCCTACTCCACTTATTTCATATGCCACGAAGGGGGCTATTCCATGTGTCTTCTAACTTTTAGGACTTGGTTTCTTAGGGGATGATTTTTATTGTATTGTGGAAGTTTCTGGTAGAGGCTCTATGATTACAATACCACTTGGTTTGATGGGCTCTTTGAGGGTTTAGAAGACTGACCCTTAGGTTTATTTTCTGGTTCAACATATAATCTTTCAAAATTGTCAATTATTAAGTTTATCCTTTTGATAGGATCCCATTCTTCAACATAGAATCCCTAGAATATAGTGCCCCTTTTGTTCTTCTTCTCCTTAAGCCTCTCTATTATTTCCCACTTCCTCTTCCTTTGAAAACCTTCATGAGGTGTTAAGAAATTTCTTATTACATCTTCTTCATAATCCATTACATGGGTAATCCTAGCTCTAGTGAGAAGTGTCTTCTTTATAAAATAATATTCCCTTTAGGATCAAAGACCCTTTCTCCTCGTGACTTCAATGAGTACCTCATCTTCAAATACTTCTACAGTTCTTCAAGAGTGTCAGACCCTATGGATAGCTCCTCACATTCAGTTAGGTCAGGGAGGAATGCCCCCTTTTTTTGTCTTTTCATAACATTCTTCTCCATCCATAACATTTTCCACATAAATTCTAAAAAATCAATTTAAATAGAAAAAAAATTAGGTAAAACATGTGGGGCTTGAGGACACCCATAGACCCTTATTACTATTTAGTCTACTAAGAAGAACTAGTCACTGAAATTGTGAGTGTGTCCCTGCTCTAGCTTCAATGCTAAAGGTCTTAATACTTGCATGATTTTATCAGGAAATCTTGGTGAAATATGACCAAAATTGGCCATGATCTTTGTTATGAAATCATCATAAAATATTACATAATCACTATTTTTACATCGAATATCCTAGATGTAACACCAGTTTTATACAAGCAACCTATTCCCTTCCTTATCAGTCATTCCCAAACACATTCTTTTAGACCATCTCTTTTTCTTTTGGTACAATATTAAATGACATAGTAGAGAGTATTTCCTAAAAGTGATGGGAGCTAAGTTCTCTCTTACTTGAAAAATTCCTCATGTAGCCATTTCTCAATTTTAGTAGCAAATTCATACTCAATGTTCACTTTTGGATTTTGTATCCTCATTACCATCATCATGAGATAGATTGGAATCCTCTCTTCAACATCTATTCCAAGCACTTGGAACAAATAAAAATAAGATCTTTTGAAATGTAATTAGAATTCTTCTATGGAAAATGGATCAATTTGGGAGGGGGAGACAAATATCCTCCTATTGTTTACACCCATTTTCATGTGTAAAGGAAGTTCATCACTTTTGTAGGGTTTTTTTTTTCTCTCAATCTCCTATAATCTTCCTCACTTCTTTCCAAGTCGATCTTAGTGATAGATTTCTTGTTTAACAAAAAAAATTCTATATTTGCTTCTTTAGTTAGCACCACTAATGGTGAACCATCTAGCATTCTTATAGTCCTGGTAGCTAGGTGATAATATTGTGACAATACTCTAATAATCTCAAAATCTAAGAAGACATTTGAAATTATCAATTTGGCCAAATCTAAGGTCCAAGGATTCAAAACTATAATCTTGTCATCCCTTTTTTCATAGAAGTACCAAAATAGATCCCACCCTGAGATAGGGATAATTGGGTCTCTACATCCATGGGTTGTATCTTTAAACACCTTTTTGGATCATTTTTCTACAAAATTAGGTAACACATCTAAAATGGATTGTTGCAAGGACCTCTTGCTTGATTTATAAACTATGGACTCTTCCTTTTTACTTGCAAGTTGACTTATTTTGGGTGGCATGATGAAGAATTTACTCCTACTTGATTTATTTAAGTGTCTACTTGTAGGAGAAAATTTAGTTCTTATACACTTGCTAGAGAGGGTTTCTATGAACTTACTTGATGAAATAATAGCTATAGAGTCTTCCCTATTGAACTCCCTTACCTCTAGTACATTGAACTATGTGAATGATTGCAAAAA
This sequence comes from Sequoia sempervirens, assembly GCA_007258455.2. NCBI lineage: Eukaryota > Viridiplantae > Streptophyta > Pinopsida > Cupressales > Cupressaceae > Sequoia > Sequoia sempervirens. Next base: position 598,601,489 of record VDFB02281492.1, on the reverse strand, counting down.
TTCCATTGAGTTCCATGTAATATTTTTTTTGAGCTCAATCACCTCACTATTAATGTTAATTCATGCAAAATATTTCATAATCTATCCATATTTCGAGTTTGAATAAATGCCTTTTATCTTGGGAAATTGAATGACTAATTTTTAGAGGTGTAATCATTGCCAATAATGATTTACATGCTTTGATAGCTTGTACCATAGTATTGCTCTATTATATCAAGACTAATGCCGGGTAGCAGTATGGTAGGGTTAGTAGTACCGCCACCCTGTGCAAACCCCTTTGGACTCCCACAAGATGGATGGTTAATTATAGTAGTTGAGTGATTGTTCACCACCATACCACTCTATCATATCAAGACTGATGCGAGGTAGCAATATAGTAGGGTTAATAGTACTTCCACCCCATGTAAACCCTTTGGACTCCCACGAGACAACAGGTTAATTCTAGTCATTGAGTGATCACCGCCATACCACAGTGTCACTTTTTACCCCTAGCGGGGTTACAATTTACTTTAGTTATTAACATGTTCTCAATTCCACCCTATGTTATTCATATTTGGTTTCCATTGTATTAAAGTAACCATTTTTACATTGACCTATATGTCCCACCATCCTACGCATACCTCTTTTAAATGTTGTGGTATTGTGAAATTGGATTTTATTATGAATGCAGTATTTTAGATATCATTTTATTGAAAAGATTGAACAATTTTCTAATTTTTGCAGTCTCTAAATTTTAGTTTTTAGTGTGTCATACCTAAGAGATCATTTCTTTGTTTATAATGAGGAGGCTTAGTTCACCTAATCTTAAGATATTTATATGTATTATTAAATCACATATGTTCATTATATGTTTTCATCTAGAAAAAATTTAGGTCATATAAGAAATTCTATTCTAACTAAATAAAATTAATTTCAAAATTTTAACAAAAGTAAGAAAACTAAGAAGAATGATTGAACCTAACTTTAAATGCACTTCAAATCAATAGTGGATGTCTCAGGTTTTGTATGCAATGTACCAACATAATAATGATGATTACATTTAGAAATGTATCAGTAAAAAAATAGTGAATAAGAATACCTATACTCAAATATTTATTACATTCAATAATAAATTACACCATACATATAACTAAAGTTTAGGTGACAAGCTAACCTCTTAAGGCAACAAAACATCATCATAATCATCTGTATTTCTAGCAAGATCAGAATCCTGATCAATTGTGCTTGCATCTGCTTGATTTTCTTACTCATCCTCATCTGTGACATACAATTCATTCTCTCTCCCAATCTATTCATTGGTAATTAAAATCTCTTCTTCAAACACTCCATCATCATCTTCATCCACTTCTTTGAATGTTTCTTGTAAATTAACATATTGTCCATCAAGCATTATATCAAGAACTTCCATGAATTTTCATTTTGAATGAGACTCTGTTTGAATGGCATATGACCATCTTGGGATTCTCACATCATCAATTAGAAATGATTAGTTAATTTGAAGAGGGGAAACATACGGCTCATTCGTCTTTGATAAAAATTGTCTTGTATTTGTGCATACAAATCCATACTCATCAAATTGTACTGCGAATGGTACGATCCACTTAAATTTTAATAATATAGGACTATTTTCACCATAGTCCACTTGAATAATTTCTTGGATGAATGCAACATAAAATTTCTTCTCAGTTTCATAAAGAAGTTCAACACTAACAACAAAATCACAATTTGTCTTTCCTTTGTCTTTTTCTTCCACTCTTAAATGACTATGATAGGCTCACATTCCACTAAAATGCATAGCCCATAAATGTGGAGATTGTGAAAGCTCACTTTTCTCTATTGTTATATCTTAACCTTCTTCTTTTGCATCACTAACTGCATTAGCAATCAACTCTTCAAATTTTGGAAAAGAATCACCACCAATCAAATCAGCATGGTGTCTATGCTTTTAAGGTCGATGTTGCATCCAAGCTTGATTGTCTTCTTCATATTTTCTACATAGAATATTAAAGTAAAAATAGTAATATTAATAATATAAATGTGTAAATACAATTGAGTAAATAAAATACTGTGCAATTTTTTTTCCTATGCCACTTGTTGAAAAAAGATGTGTTTTGAAGAATATAGGCATGTATCACAGTTCTTTCTTGGTGTGATATCTTGAAGTGACATCCATTTCCTTCTAATACTTCACCTGCAACTCTCTCTTCTTTTTCATCATCCCATACACACTAATTAACATTTCTAAAATATTTCATATATTCTATGCAAAATCCCATGGCCTCTTTCGTTGAATATCCCTTAGGCATGTTGCCTTCTAGTTTTGCCCTAGTATGAACAATTTTTTTCAAAACCTTCATATATTGTTCTATAGGATACATCCATCTTGTTCTTACTAAGCCACAATGCTTTAGTTCATATTCTAGATGTATAAAAAGATGCATAGAAATGTTAAAGATTGTTGGTGGAAATTCTTGTTCCAATAGACAAAGGAATTCAACAACCTCTTCCCTCATCAAAGTTTGAAGGATATAATGCATATAAACTCATTCTCTTTAATATTAGGCCCAACCTTATAATTGCTAATCTTGGCCCTTTTTCCAAAATTAATATATTTACCACAATAGGTAAAATATTCTCCATTATGACATGACAGTCATGGGTCTTGAGGCCTCTTAAGCCATTAATCTTAGTTTGGCTTCTAATACTACTACTTACATATCCAGTGGGAAAGTGAGTTTGAGAAATCAACTATAAGAATTGTGCACATTGTTCCTTTGTCCAAACATAAGGAGCATTAGGTTTTCTATATTTTTCATCATCATATTTTTTAACCCAAATATTTTGACAAATCTTTAGTTTTCAAAATTCGTCATGTGATGAAATAGTATCAAAAGCACCAAAAAGAGTTTCTATAATAGCATAGGCTATATTTTTCTTAGTATGCATAAAGTCAACAGTATGTCTAATGGTTATATCCTTAAAGTATGGCAACTTATAGAATATGCACAACCTTTTTACACCACTTTCATTACATGGATCATATCTACTACCAAAAATCCAATAATTTTCAATCAATGACATTCTTTTTTATCCATTCTCAACAATCTAATCACCTATTATTAGCAATAGTGCTTCAAGATTCTCTTCTTGACCATTGAACCGAATTTTTTGTTGACGATATGGATGATCCATTTTAAGGTAAGCACGATGTCCATAATAAATATACTTACACAAATTTCTTGAGTGCCTCAAATTATCCTTAAAGTTGCAAGTGGGACATCCATAGTATCCATGAACACTGAGACTAGACAATGTGCCATATGTAGGAAGATCATGAATCGTAAACAATAAGGAAACTCTTAAAGTGAATTTTATTGAATGACCATCCCTTAAAGATTGAATTAGTTCAATTCCTTTCCACAATTCCAATAGCTCATGTCATATAATAGCTTTATATTAGCATCAATTGTATCTGAAGTCACACTTTTCTTTCCTGGTATAGTCAATGATAGAATTAAGAAAAATGTTTTAGTTGCTAGAACCATGGAGGCAAGTTATAATTTATTAAAAACACTGATCAACTTGACCATTTAGTAATTTGATCTGAGAATGGGTTCACCCCATCTAGAGCCAAACCCAACCTTATATTATGAGGATCTTGAGAAAAATCAATCTATCTATTATCAAATTCCATCCATGTCTGAGAATCAGACACATGTTTTCCATCAGTGCTCTGATTTTTTGGCATGCCATTGCATGAGTTCAACAATTTCTCTACACCTATACATTCAGAGTAATTGTGCAATTACCGAAAATTGGTGAAGAACCTTTCTAGGAACCAAAGCTGATTTCAATCCTTGTCTATACCTCACTTCATGAAATTTTGGACATTCTCTCTCACTTGCAAGATTCTTGCAAAATAATACACAACCATTCATACATGTGTGGATGTTTTCATACCCTAAGCCTAGCTTAGTGATTTTCTTTTTACATTGACTTCATTTTGTTGGCAATGTGAAGTCGGGTGGTAAAAACAAACTTAATAATGCCAATAACTAATCTACACTCTCATTTTTCCAACCAAACACCACTTACAAGTTAAGAATTTGAAGGATTGTTTTCAAAATACTTAACTTGCAATTAGTATACATAGGATTTAAATCATCCTCCATCAACTTGGCCCAATCATCATTTAGATCCTCATTCAACATTCTATCAACTTTAAACCCTTTGTCTAAAATTTATGCCTCTTCACCTATGTTTAGTGTCACTTCATCTATGCTTGTTACCTCTTCATCTCTCACACTCTACAATTCTATCTTATATTCATAATAATTGTAATCCCAAGGGCTTATACCACTATGCCCATATCTTATCATATGTCAATAAATGAGACTTCTTTTTCTCACCTTACCACCAAGACAGTCATTACATGGACATGGGTGTGTATCGATGTCCCTCTCATCGGCTACTCTCTCTTCAAATTCATGGTATTGATTTGTAGTCAACCTTCAACATTGATCCATTTTTAATGTTCTACACATAGCAAAAAAAATGTAGACTAAGAGACAAAAACTATTTTTTTTAATTGAAATCTATTTCCATAGCAATAGAGTTATAGAGAGAAAATAAAATAGAGAGTTTAACTAATGAATTGTAAAAAATATTTTTTTGTAGTTTATATTCAAATTGTTGATTATATTGCATTGCACATCTTTCAAACTCAAAGCATTACTTCACATTGTATAGCTAATAACTAGATGTTGATAGATGACAAAATTTAAATTACAATATAGTTTTTACAAATTCAACCTAAGAAATTATGCAATTACTTCACATTGCATAAATAATAACTAGGAGCAACTGCCAATTGCATTTTATTATCATGGAATTCCATGAGACCACATTTCTTTGAGGAATTTTTTTCAAAAAGTTCATTGCCTTGTCTATGCTACCACATTTTTCATACATGTCTACCAAAGCATTTTATCAAACAATTCACTGGCTTGTTACTATGGCTAAAAACCCAAAACAAATGTTTTTGAACAAGCTATGGATGCTTGGAAAAAATATATCAAAGTATAATAGTAAGCAATAGCATAGACAAGGCAGTGGACTGGTTGAAAAAATTCCTCAAAGAAATGTGGTCTCATGGTGATGGAATACCATGACAATCCATAAAAAATTTCTTGTCATGGAATTCATCATGGCATTCCATCACCATGAGACACCACATTCCTTTGAGGCATTTATTCCAAAGTTCATTGCCTTGTCTATGCTACCACATTTTTCATGCATGTCTACCAAAGCATTTTATCAAACAGTTCATTGCCTTGCTGCTATGGCTAAAAGCCTAAAACAAGTGATTTCAAAAAAGCTATGGATGCTTGGAAAAATACATCAAATCATAATAGTAAGCAAAAAGCTATGGTCTCATGGTTTTTTTTGGTGTGAAAATTAGTGTGATTTTATTTGCATATTTTTGTAGGTTTTAAATACATTTTTTTTTGCAATTTTGCTATTTGAAATGGGGAAAAATATATGTGGTCAGTTTGGTGCATTTTTTAATTGTAGGATTCTCATAGTTAGTGAAAATGGTAGTTTTCATGAAGGAAAGGAAAAGATGCGTAAAGCCTTTGAATTATACCCATACTATGCAATGTCATTGAGTCATTTAGCAAACCATTTTTTCTTCATAGGGCAACATTTTCTTGTGGAATAGTTGACTAAGAAAACTCTTGTTTAAACTAACCACCCTCTCATGAAATCTCATATATATTATAATCTTGCACAAGCTTATCATAGTAAAGGTGATGATGACACCACTGGCTATTACTACATGGCATCAATCAAGGAAAGCCAAAGGCCACATGATTTTTTGGATAGGTTCAATTGAAGTTGGGAGATCTTAAGAGATCTCTCCAAATTTTGAAAAGGTTTTGGAGGTCCACCCTAAAATTGTGAGAGCTTAAAAGATGGAGGCCATATATATGATCAACAAGGGTGGAAAGAGAATGCTTAAAAAAAATTCAGAAAGGCAACTCACATAGATCCACATGATTCCCATACATTTATCAATATCGGTAAATTATTAATATCGTTAGATCCTAGTGTAGCCTTAGATTCACTTAAGATGCTAGAGTCTCTTTTGAAGAAGAGCGGATAAGAAGTACCCATTGAATTGTTAAACAACATTGGGGTTCTTCATTTTGAGCATGATGAACTAGAGTTGGCTCAACAAAATTTTATGGAGGCATTAGGAAATGATGTTTTGCCTCTACATAAATCCTTGTGGTAAGTTTTGTGCAGTTTTTACTTGTAGTATTCTCACAATTAGTGAAAAAGGTAGTGTTCATGAAGGAATGGAAAAGATGTGTAGAGCCTTTGAATTATACCCATACTGTGCAATGGCATTAAATCATTTAGTAAACCATTTTTTCTTCACATAGAAGCATTCCCTTGTACAAAAATTGACTGAGATAGCTCTTGTTTCAACTGATCACCCTCTCATGAAATCTCATTCATATTATAATCTTGCATGATCTTATCATAGTAAATGTGATTATGAAACCACTGGCCACTACTGCATGGCATCAGTCAAGGAAAGCCAAAGGCCATAGGATTTTGTGGAAAGGTTCAATTGAAGCTGGGAGATCTAATATTTCTCTCTCAAATTTTGAAAAGGTTCTGAAGGTCCACCCTAAGAACTGTGAGAATGTAAAAGTTGTAGGCCATATATATTCTCAACAAGGGTAGGCATAAAAGGCTTTGGAAATTTTAAGAAATTCAACTAGCATAGATCCATGTGATGCCCATGCATTTATCAAGATGGGTGAGTTATTAATATCATTAGACCCCATTGCAACCTTAGATTCTCTTAGGACAACAAAGTATCTTCCGAAGAAGAGTAGAGAAGAAGTACCCATTCGATTGTTAAAAAACATTGGGGTTCTTCATTTTGAGCATGATGAACTAGAGTTGGATCAACAAACTTTTATAGAATTCTTCCATCAACTAGAAGAAGGTGGTGTTTCACTTGAGTTACCATGGGATAAAGTCACAACACTATTTAATCTTGCTAGGTTGTTTGAACAACTACATGATACTGAAAAAGAAAATATTTTATATAGGCTAATATTGTTCAAGTTTCCTAATTATGTGGATGCATATCTACGTCTTGGAGCCATGGCCTGAGCTCAGAATGAGATCCAACTAAGCCTAGAATTGATTGGGGATGGACTTTATAAGGTGGATAAAAACTCATCAAATGCTTTATCTATGCTTGGAAAAATGAAACTGAAAATATATGATTGGCTTAAAGCAAAAGAAACAATTAAAGCTGCACAAAGTGAATTAGATGCAAAGAATTCTTATGTTGACATTTCACTTGGAAATTGGAATTATTTTGTAGCTTTTCACAATGAGAGGAGGGATCTGAAGGTGGAGGCACAACATCTTGAGAAGGCTAGAGAAGTGTATTGTAAAGTGTTGGCATAGAGACCAAGAAATGTTTATGCTACAAATGGGGCAGCCATTATGCTAGCTGAAAGGGGTCAATTTGATATTGCAAAGGAAATTTTTACATAGGTACAAGAAGCTACAATAGGAAACATATTTTTTCAAATGCTTGATGTGTGGGTAAATCTAGCACATGTTTACTTTGCACAAGAGAAATTTTTGCTTGTAGTGAAAATGTATCTGTGTGTAATGTGAAATTCCTACTCTACAATACAAAAAGTAACTAATTCAACAATGGAAAAACACAAAACAATCACCTCAAGATTGGCCTAGTTTAATCTTAACAAAATACAATGAAATTGAAACCTCTTACATTGCTTAGATGATGTTCTTGGTTGGCCCTTTGATTGCTTGATATTTGTACTCCTTGGTATAAAAATGATTCAAAATTATGCTTGAAATGATGCTAAGGTGAAGAAAAATGCAATGGTGGATGTGGGTAGTTGAGTGGATGCAAGATGAGGGCTCTATGATGGCTGCAACAATGCTATAAGTTTGGATGATTTAGTGCTAGAATGCTAAGTGTCCTTGATTGTGGATAGTGCAAATGGGAGAAATTCCACCATTTTTAGGGGAAGTTCCTCTAAATGAATGGAGGGCCTAGATTGAGCCAAGGTTGATGAGATCAAGGGCTAGGGTGAGTTGAGAACTCACAAGCCCTCACATCTTGACATGTGGTGGATGAAATGGAAAGAAGAGAGTGATGTGGAGGTGACATGGAGGTACTATGTTGTACCTTGGGAAGGGATAAGATCTCCTCATAAAGGAGGTCCTTGTCCACATGTGCTTGAAAGCACATGAGAGGAATTAAAAATTCCTCAAAAATCCTCAAGGGGATGGGAGAAGGAATTTTAAATTCTTTAAAATGTATTGGACAAATAAATGTGAATTAAAAATTCACATGGGGAAGGGGGTGCCTTCTCCAAAAGGAAAAAACATTCAATGTAGTTGACTTAAGACACATGCCATAAATGGCATGGAGATTAGGTTAGGTTAAGCATATGATTAAGGTTGTCCAAATACCCGATTAGATGAATTAATGACAGATTAGAGGCAAGTGGGAGATTATGAAGGATGTGACCCTAATGATGATTAAGGGTGTGCACCTCCTAATCACAAATTAATTAAATTAATCTGGATTAGAGAGGATTATGGAGGATGTGACATGAGGATAGAGAAGAAATGAATTAAAAATTGTTTTAATTCATAAAGGATAAAGTGACTAAATTAAATACATTGGGATATTTATTTAATTTAGAGATGAAAGCGGGTAAGGTATTTAATTGATTTATTAAATATCTTAGGGGACATAGGATGTAGGTAAATATTAATCAAATAATAAATTATTTAATTAATGTGGATGAGGGATGCAAGACAGAGGAATAGAAGGGATGAATTTGACCATGTGGGAGTGGTCAAATTCAAGTGTCTACAATATCAAAATTGTTTGAGGAAATTCTATTTTGGCATTGACACCCAAATTTTATTATATTTAGTTCAATCACATTATGAAGCAGAATAGTGGCAATATTGTAAAAGAATATTATTAAGATTAGTAGATTGTAACTACTATAATTTTCCAATTAGAAAGCTATAGATTTTTTATTTAATTTAATGAAGGTTTCAAATTACCTCTAAATTCTTTACAAAGGGTGTCCCCAAATCCGACTTTTCCATAGACTTCAAATACTTTGCAGCAAACAATGAATTCCATTCCCGCCTTTTCAAAATTCTCCAGGTCCTCTCCAAACAATCTTTATTGCCCATGCAAGTAGCTATTGTAACTCAAAACACCTCAATGTAGTTTGTGTGCCCATGCAAGTAGCCTTAGTGTAGTTTTCAAGTGTCAAATTCTAAATGCAAACAATGAATCACGTGCAATACACTCCCACCAATCATTTTCCCATGTATTTTTTAATTTTTTTTCTAATATGTATTTGCATGACTAATTGTTTAGTCATTGTTATTTGTGTGACTAAGTAATTTTTTACCCGATGAACAAATTAGTCATTTATTTACTCATTTATAGTTGTGTTGTAAAAAATTAGTAGAATTTAGTCATTTTTAGTTGTTACTAAAATTTTTAGTCACCTAGTCATTTATTTTCCAAATTCTACTAGTGATTGACCTCTTGCATAGTTTGTGTATAAAAAGTATGGTAATCATCGACAGGTGTGGTCCATCTCTCCCAAAACTAGTGGAATCTATCTAGAAGATGCCTCTTTTAAATGGTATCCACTCTCCCTATGAGATAGTGTGTCTATCTATAAGAAACTAAGTGCTCATGATCATCATCCTAGACCTCACAATCTAGGTATGGTCTCCACACAAAATCTGTCATGTTGTCAAAAATAGATCTCCACTATTGTAATCTGCTAGGCTCTTGGTAATGGATCCAATCATGATATTTGTATGAATATGGATCATCAAAAACTCTTTGATCAATGCCCACTGGGAGAGTGACCACAATGTGCTCCAATGCCCAAATATAGAGAAGGCTAACACTTGTCAAAATGTTACTACCCCTATGGTAAACCACTTCATGCATGTCATGATATATATGTGCTTGTATATAGGCTCCCTATGCATATCAGATCCCTTCCTCCATCATATGCTCTATAACAACTCCCCAACCAAATGGAAATTTAAGATATATCCTAGCTGGTATCAAAGGTCCTGTGATCAAACTAGCTAGAACAATCAATCATCTACTGACAAAATGTTTTGTATGGATGCAAAACTTTGAGATGCTAAGGATGCACAAGAGACACTCAATGATGTTAGAGGTGACACAGAGGGTGATGAATGCCCAAGATAATGGATTGTTAGCACAGGTGGGATTACTATACACATTGGGGTATCCCAACATTAGAGAAAACCAAGGACTATTGACCACATTGATGGAGTGACGGAGATAAGAGAATTCTACCTTCCATCTCTTGACAGGGGAGATGATAGTGACTCTAGAGGATGTGTGGAGGATTTTGTGATTTCCCATTCGAGGGCACTTGTTCAATTGGGCACGTAGATGGGCAATGGATAGGAGTATATGGGCTATATTTGGACCTGTTGAGCTACTCATCTAGGGGAGAGAGCTGGATCTAGATGCTTGCTTGGGGTTGGAGGTACCAACACTGCCATTGTATCTTTGTGTCCTGATCAACAAGATTTTTCTACTAGACAAGAGTGGATGCTTCTACAACCTCATGGTGATTGAGGTTGCCAGACACATTGTGGAGAGGTGAGAGGCATATTTTGCATGGGGAGCATGTGTGCTAGCCCAGTTGTACCAGGACACACACATTGTATGTTACAGATGAGCACTGAGCATCACCCATGTGACATTGCTCCAAGTATAGGCCTAGGAGTACATTAGTGTTTCCCGACCAAATATTTTTATTTCTGGTGTGAGAGATGAGACATTGCCCATGGCTTATTGGTGGGGGAAAAAGTATGGAAGGAGGCTCCATTACTAGGATGTGAGTCATTTAGAGGCATGGCGGAGGAGACTAGATGTACTGAGGGAGGGGGACATCACTTGGAGACCCTACATGGCATGACACTTTTAGGGATGGAGGGATAATGATATGAGATATAGGGGCTACATCTTCTCGGTTTGTTTTTTGATTAGTCAAGATCTATATATTGTGGAGTTGCATAGACCCAATAGGGTTACTAGGAAATTTAGGATGTAGTAGGATATTCCTATAGGAACATAGAGGTTCAACAGATCACCAAGGAGCCAGTAGTAATATGGGGAGAGATGATTACGACTGATTACACATGAAAGATGTGGGATATAATCCCAATGACCCAGTACCCCTAGAGAGGAGGGTCAATAGACATAGGAGCCACTGTACGATACTCTGCATAGTGGGCGGAGGGGAGATTAGGGTGGATCACAATAGTCCACCTGATTGTAGGGGCCCTAGGGTTCATATGAGATGATGAGAGAGAGTTGGTGAGATTGCAGAGGAGGAGGAGGAGGGTTGGTTGACAAAGGAGAGTGGGAGATGGAGTTGTTGAGATGCAGGAGATAGGAGGAGAGGATTAGGCCATGGAGGTGGATGGTCCAGAGATATATCCATTGGCTATAGTGCCATATGCACCACTACCTCTAGAGGATCTTGTAATGTTATAGGAGCCCTTGCTTGGCTAAGGATTGCAAAGCATTGACTCAAAGAGTTAGAGGTAGACATGGATAGACTGCAAAAAAGAGGTGGATAAATTATAGGATTTATCAAGGGAGGGAGATAGAGATTACAAGGCCCTTGTAGATAAGGCATGACTGAGGGTATAGGAGGCTCACATAGAGAAATATGACCTAAGGAGGTAGGTGTCATATCTACAAAGGGGATTGGAGGAGATGAGGATGGAGAGAGATGAGCTCTAGGATAGGGAGGAGTGCTTAGAGATAGCCCTAGGGGATGTAGGAGGACTGCTAGAGAGGGAAGAGATGGTAGAGGCCTAGGGATAGGCACTCCAGGGGGAGTGGGATACAGCAACACAATAGATATCTTGGTTGGAAATATAGGTGGATCAGATGCAGAGGGCCCAGGAGGCTTGGGAGAGTGAGTGGAGGAACATCAATGGGCTATGGGATTGATACATGATAGAGCAGGATTTGGAAAGAGCCCAAGTGGTGGAGGTGGCCGATGCCAAGAAAGAGGTTGCTTATTACATGCTTGCTTATCATCAGGCTATCCTGGATCCTACACAGAGAGTATTGCCATATGTTAGAGCTTTTCCACAGATGCTCACACTTTCACACTTAGGGGCCACCCGTAAACCAGGGTATAACAGCTATTGTAAGACATCCCCATGAGGCAGAGGATCAATGTCAAACACCCCTTAGAGTTCAAATGGAGCTAGCACAGTGTAGAAAGGAGAGATGGATGAGACAAGATTTAGATTTTGATTGGTGCATAGTGGATGAGCAACATATAGAGATAGAGACTACAAATTATGCAACAAAGATTCCAGAGATTATTTCATTCATTGATTCTTTATTCTTTATTCTTTAAGATGTAGTCTCTATACTTGGTCAGAGCTCTATACCTATATGTTATTTGATGGATTTCGGTGGAAATGATGGCCTTGGTGTTATGTTATTATTATAAATTATGATGGACAGATGATGGACATTATATATTTTGATATTTATATGATATGCGATGGACATTGCAGACTCTATGTGATTATTATGTGATGGATGGATATTTATGTTTATGTGTATATTGATTATGATCATGATGAATTTATTTTATTATGATGATTTATGCTTATGTTTATGTTATTATGATGATTTATGATTTTGTGATGTATGTCATGGTTGTGATACTAATGGCTTATGATGCTGGTGGTGATGAATATGTGTATTGGAAAAATTATTCCTACAATGGATATGTTTAGAAATCCTTGTGATTGATTCAACAAATGTGATGGATATTGTTGGCCTCCTACAATGATCTCATAACTAAGCCTTTACAACCTTGATTCAGAGAGTGGACATCTAACCTGAATAGCCATTCAATCATCACGAAGGTGAATTTAACTTGTCAACCCAAGTTCGTGAACTTGAAATGGGTCAACACTGTATGTGCACTAGGGGCTCAAGTAGTCATTGCATGCTACAACTAAGAAACACAATACTGAAAGTAAATTGCTAAAATGAAATAACACAAATGTTGAACATCGACCAACAACTATGCTTAAGCTGAAATGTAGAGAAAGAATGAAAATCTATGTAACAAACATGGACTACTCTGTCTACTCTGGCTACAAGAACAGTCACAAAATGAAATTCTAGTGGTTTTAAGAATAGTCAATGCCAGATTTCTAACTAAGCACCAAACAACAAGTAATACTAAAATAATGTTAAACTAAGAAGAAAAATTACTCACCAAGTGGTCCCCCTTGGATAAGTATCCTCTAAACTAACAAGAACTTAGATGCTTGAACTCAGAACTTTATTTTATTCACTGTAAATCATACATAAAAAGCGTAATGTATCTATATTACTAAAATTGGAGAATGAGAGTACAATGTCAAATCGTGCAACCTCCTAAAGAAGGAGCATCAAATAATTATTTTATAGTATAGCTAAATAAGGTAGTCAACCCCATGACTGGGAGGATGCCATTTAGGGAAAATAGGGGAAAGTGGAGCATTGACGGTTATGCATGCATGGAATCTAGCTAGACATGCAAGTCAAGCGCAGATCTAACACAATAGTAATTCCCATGCATGCTCAATCATCAAGGTCCACTGCAAGGCAGTTACATTTAGTTGCATGGAGAATCTTTTTTGTCGACTTCCTTTGACTTGGAGTGATTTCTCAACCAGAATTTATGGTGCATGCCTAGTTGGTGGTGTCTTCCTTAACTTGGTGTATTAAATCTGTAGGCCAAGGTTAGTACACATAATAACTACACATCAAGAACCATTCAAAGAAACATTCATTAATCACATGAAAAATCAATATAGATGACCCACATATTATGCCAAATATCATTAAAGCTTGCAAGGATAGGATAATTTCAAATTTCAATGGTTTGAGGGAAACATTAACCAATACCAACACTTAAGCATTAAAATACATGGCATCTATGAGCAAATAGACTATAGATTCCACCCAAAACTAGACCAAAAACTAGACTCATCACTCCCCCCAACTTAACATCTTGCTGGTCCTCCAACAGGGGAAGAGTTGTTCTTTTTCTAGGTCAAAGCTCTAAAATTTACAGCTAAGAGTTGTCCAACATCAGTGGTTGTTGTACGTGAGTCAGGATCCTAGTAGAATCTTCCCAATCTGTAAAACCTATCCCATCTCTACCTTTTTCGTAGCAATATCACTATCGTAGAATCTAAAATTTGGCACTAGCCACATGAGTGTGGGTGGCTCAAAAGTTAGGGGAAGCCAATGCTATCCCTGATTTCTCCCAATCTATATATGTCTCTCAATTCTTTTTAATGTTGTAGCATAATTGTGGATGGAATGAGACTCAGCCTGTTTTAGCTCATCAGTCAAACTATTCTATCTTTGGGATAAACATCTCCTCGCCGTTTCCTCCTTTGTTGTTTTTACCTCATACTAAATGTAAACTTCCTCAATCCAAGGCATAATCCTATTGCCATAACTTGGTCTAAGCAACATTCTATGCCATTCTTTGTAAATATCTGTTGGGTTACTTGATTCACCTCTAACAAGTAGAGGGATATCAAACTCCAATTGTTTATAAACACCATGTTCTTGTCCCCAAATAATATCATTTTGTACCTAAGACATGAATACTCTCAATTGAACATTTCCAACATACAACAACGGGTTCCAATTATGGTCTTTTGTGACAACATAAATATGCAAATAAAATTCACATAGAAAATTCTTCATTTCAGGGGAGGCAATATGATAAGCATTGAAAAATTCCATAGGGGTATCAATAGAAGGATTCAAACCTAAGGCAAGTATTGACATCTTAAAAGAGAGATACTTCTATTTTAGGAGCAGAGTATAGACCCTCGAGGGTTCTCTACATTCCAAAATCTTTGGCACCAAAGCTGCCATATCATCTACCCTCTACTTCAGGATAGCAATTTCTGCATCTTTTTCCTCAATTTCTTCATCCTTCTTTTGAATTTACTCCTTCAATTTCCATTTTTCTTTTTTCCATTCTTCCTCCCTTCTTTGTATCTCTTTCCATATATTCAAAATTACTGCATGTACTATAAAACTAGGAGGATTATGAATGTCTACCAGTCTTTTTGTTATGGCTACTCCTTATATGGTACTATTTGCATGGACTCAAGTTGTCTAGTTATCTTTGGCTATAAGGGTGTTGTTTATTCTTCCTTTTGTTGTAGGGACTCTTGTTCTTGCAAAAATTCCTGCTCTAATTCTAGCTATTGCTGCATGACTTCACATTGCAAGACCTCTTTCTCATGTTGCAAGAAGGCCTAATTTTCCTCCAATTCTTCTGCAATGCTAGCAAGATCGACCAATTTTATGTTTGTTGCTCTCTTAAATATTTCTTCTTCTTCTTCAACATGCTCCTACTCCATTGGAGCTTTAGGGTCCTCGTGTGAGGTCTCACTAGGTTTAGGGCTTTCCTGCAGAGGTGTACTGGTCACAGGCCCTATTGGTCTTGATTTCTTGGGAGGTCTTTCATGCTTTCCTTTGGCTGGAGGATGAACATCATCAACCTTCCTCTTCTTAGAACTTGGAACTTTTATTTCTAGAGGCTTTGTTTTAGCCTTCCCTTTTCTCATTTCTACCTATCTTTGTTGTGCCCTAGTTTTTATGAGGGTTTCTAGTGGAACTTCATCATCATAATCTAAGGAAGATCTCTCTTTTTCTGAGTGCTCTATTTCAAAATAACTAATTTCTATAGTTTCCTCTACTGCAGGAGGATTCATGCTAGAGCCAACACCAAAGGTTGAAGCACTAGGAATGGCTTCAGTCGTGCTTACTCTCCTGCTAGATCTACGGGATCGAGGTATATCCCTAGGTGGAAAATGCTCAACATTGACAAAATCTTCCTGGCGATAATCTTGATCAACTTTAATAAACTCTTCCCAAGTCATTCCATAAACATCAGGTAGAGATTTTTCAACTAGCAATTTAATCAAGCAATGGTGGGAAACAAAATTATCCCTACCTTTATGGGTCTCATCCACCATGATTGAGAGAAGATTGTATAACACATTAGACACATTCATCCTCCTCCCATGCCTCATGTGATTCAAAAGCTTGAAGTGGAGAGAATGAAATTTTGACTAGCAACCTTCACAAGTGATGTATTTGATGATATACATAGCTATCTACTTCCACAGCTTGGGAAAAGGCATTCTTTTTGAGCCCTACTTGTCTATGCTCAATGGGGGATTGTTTGGCTCTACAAATTTATCCCTGACTGACCTGGTGTCTCTAGAAACAAGGTAATTTCACCATCAGCAAGTAACCCTATAACCTCTGCAATTATTTCCTCTATTGCCACAACTTCTAAACCTTTTATTGTGGCTTTTCTTTCTGAAAATTTCTAGGAAAATTCAAGGAAAATGCCTTCATCAAAAACATCCAGCTTCAAAAAGTAATCTATACATCCACAGTTTTGAAATTCAACCAGACATTGTGCATCCTGCAGTAAAATATCATGCACCATGGGTTTGTTTCAAATTAATCCACCTCCCATTGTTTGTAATCAAACAAATACTCAACAACTTCTTTTCCTGCAATTCCCCTTCTGAAAATCAAATGCACTTCCTTGAAGCTCCTGCTAAATTCTAGTGCCAGCGTCGACTGAATTTCCTTTCTTTTGTTTTGTCTTTTGCTTGCAACTCCAAATTACGATAGGGGAATAATGACAAGAAAAGGATTAATAAAGGTAAATTATGATAGGAAGAAATGGTGGCTACAGTTATTGTCACTTCATGCATGCAAGCTGTTCTCTCACTTGGATCTCAAATCGGCTCATTTTAAAAAAATTGACGTAGTCTACTATGATTTGACACATGGACAATAAAATATTTGCATCTTTTTTGTTCCCCTCCCCCAAACCTTAATTTGGGCATGTGTCCACAATGTGAGATGGGAGTGGTGATTGACAGGAAATGATGGCATTTATGTGAATACCTATACTAACATATAGTGATTAAATGGATGTACTTAAAAGATGATTACAGATAGCAATTAATGTACACATACTTGAATGTGTGGAAGATTTACTATAAAGATTGTGAATAAATTAACACTCACCTTTTTGGAAAAATGAATTAAGCAATAAATGAAGATGAGGTGGAATGAAGTGATGGAAGAGAGAGAAAGGTGGTGATGGATGGGTGGATGGGCGGATGATAAAGAAATGGACTTCCACATAAGTGAAAGTCTTTATTATGGAAAGTACATACCTCAATTAGGCTGAAGGAGGGACATTAGGTCCACCACCTTTGACTACAAGAAGCTCTAAGTGCTGGGTGAATTGTTGTAGGAAATATTCTTTAGAAGTTGGCTTATGATATAATCTGACATGATGAATGTTGACAAGTAATTTAAACTTGAAAGGGTCAATGGTGGTGAGTTAAATGACTCCATTGGGAAAGACCTCAACAACTTTGTATGGTCCTAGCCACCTTGTCTACAATTTTCCTGCATTGTCTTGGTATCTTGAATCATAGAGCAAGGCCCAATCTCATGGTTTGAACTTCTTGTCCTTGATAAAATTTTCATGCCACTTGATTCTCTGATTCTACACTACTTCTATATGTTGCAGGGTTTCTCTCCTTATTTCATCCAAAGCATTTAGTTGCATGATTCTTTCTTTCCATGCGTCAGAAATATCCATCCCTCAATCCATTACAGTTCATAGAGTTTTATGTTCAAATTCAATTGGCATCATAGTTGTCTTTCCATACAACAACTCAAATGGGGTGAATCCTGTAATTGTTGTCCATGTTGTCCTATAGGCCCAAATAGCTTCGGGTAATCTATTTACCCAATTTTTTCTGATGGATAGCTATTGTTTTAGTCAGAATGGCTTCAATTTCTCTATTTTTCACCTCAACTTGGCCATTAGCCTAGGGGTGATAAGGTGTAGACTTTCTATGCCTTATATTGTACTCATTCACTAGTGCTACAAAAAGAGTTGATGTGAATTGTGGCCCTTGATTAGTCACTATTTCTCTTGGAACTCCATATCTTGTAAAAATATCCTCATAAAGAAAATTTGCAACCTTGTTGTCTCTTACATGCTTCATGTCCTTAACTTCTACCCATTTTTTTACATAATTAGTGCATACCAATATATAAGACCTACCATTTGATGGAGGGTCAATTGGTCCCACAAAATATAATCCCCACTTTTCAAAGGGAATAATTACTACCTGAGGGAACAATGGCATCTCATCAAATCTAGTTGGTTTTCCCATTCTTTGGCATCTATCACATTTTCTGGTATACCTTCCTGCATCCTTGTGGAGTGTTGGCCAGTAATACCCTATGTTCAAGATTGTCATTGTTGTCCTTGTTGATGGGTGTTTTGTGCACTTTCTCAACACATGCAGTGCGTATGTACACTACTTCTCTTGATAGGAAATCTCCAACAACAAGTTGTTGAAAATCTCCCCAAGGTCTCTTGGATGTTAGGTCATGACTTGCATGGAACTCCTCAATTGATGTTTGATGTGATTTTTCTTGTAATCACAGGGAGGAATTACGTAGCTAGATGTAGAGTGGATCTTAAAATCTAAAGTTTCTGAGATGGGAGTCAAGGTGCATTGTGCTGTAGGTTTGGATAGCAGTCTAAAACTTCAATGTTTTCTTCAAGTTTCGGCCTTACAATATGCAATGAACCTTAGCATAGGCTGTTTCTTAAAAAAGGGGAAAAACAACATGGAAGAGGGAAGGTTCCTGGATCTACAACTAACTCTGAATAGTAATCATGGAGGTTCTGCTATGGACAACTTCCTTGAAACAAGATTCCACTTAACCAAGAAACCTACAGTATTGTGAAATCTATGCTATCTTCAAAGGTCTACAGATATTTTACCATTCATCCACCATTTTCATGCATGAATACAGATAAAATTTTGAAAGTAGCTTCAAATTTCAGTCCAGACTAACTTTACAAGACTATTTACTAGTAATAAACAACAAAAAGAATGGACTGGAAGGCATCAACACAACAAAAATTTCTATAATCATGGAACAAAATTACTAAAATATACTCAAGAAATTTAAATCTAACTTAAAACAGAAATGAAAATCTAAATGAAGCATCAAACAATGGAGATTGAATCATGAAACATGTGAAGAACTTAGAAACTGCACCAAGTCAATGTATCTTCATTATAAATTTCTGCAGCATGTCTTTACAACAACTCAACTCTCTTTGGAAATGAGAGGAGACCCCTTATTAATAGTGCCCAAAAATTAGAACAAATGGACAAGATTTAATCTCATTATGTGGC
>VDFB02281492.1:598562868-598581907 GCA_007258455.2 Sequoia sempervirens | reverse complement strand
GGATTTGAATTTTTTTTTGAAATGCTTTAATTTTATTGCTTGGATGATTGCAATTCATCACTTCAATTAATTGAAACAGATTTGTGTTTTCTATTTTCATTTTTAATTTGAGCTGGGTGTAGAAAGGATTGTTTGATTTGGTTTTATCCTTCACCCGTAAATTTCTTTCCATCATAATGATTTGCTGATTGAATGCAATTTGTTTCTCTCAATCTATTTTGTTGATTATACATTTTGCTCAGGAGAATACTATTAATCCTTCTGGAGAATATTTGTATTTACTTTGGAAGAAGTTGATTATTCATGTCTGTGAAAATTATATTTTGTTATATATATATATATATATTTATCCATAAATTATATTCTTTGTTTTTTTTTTTTAAATATATATGTTTATATGTATTTTTATGAGAATTCAAATTGTTATTTATTAAAAAAAAGATATATATAGTATATATTTTTTTAAAATTAGTGAATTGGGGAGGGTCGGTCGTCGTTGCACCCCATTTCCCCCCTATCATTCCCCATGCTGGTGTTGTGGGGCTTACGTATGTAGCTAAGAGACTATTGTGTAGCAGTCCCTTAGCTACTGCGCACAGCCTTGGGGAGAGGTCGCAACCTCCCTTTATGGGGAGGTTGACATCCTCCCATATATATTAATGTTTTAATTATTTTTTTTATATTTTGTTTTATTTAATTTAAATTTTTGTTTTATATTTTATTATATATAATATATATAATATATATATATATACTTTTTTTTTGTTTTATTAGTAAATTATGCAGATTTACATTAAAACATATAATATATATATAGATAGAAATATGTATGTGTATATATATGTATATATAGTTGGTGCAAATATAAAAAAATCTTATGATGTTTAATTGTAATGCCTGATTCTATACTATGATTGGCTGAATTAAAAGCAAGTGTATTTAATAAATTGTATTGAGATATTTTCATTAAATTAAAAATATTGAGAAAATTAGTTGTTTATATTTCATGGATGGAATCGTGTGTTTGTAGTTGTGATAAGTTTATTTTAAAATGGAGTTAGGTTGTTGTTTTTGATATTCTAAAAATGTGATTGTTGAGTTAATAGAATTTTTCTTGTTTATAACTGAATCTTGAGGTCGTGTAATTGTTTTAATTCTTTAATTTCCCTTGGGTCATTTGCTTCTTTCCTGAGTCAGTTTATGGACATGTGGGAACCCTCAAGGTCATTTTATCCTCTATAGGATTTTGAGGTTATTTGGTCTTTAGGCTTCCAAAGGCGAGAGTAAAATTGATGTTTATTGAGTTGTCCTTTGATTTGGTACTTGAAAATACTTTGATTCTATTTGTGATTATGAGATTATGCTTGGGTTGTACATGCTTTCATGAGTATTTATACATATGGATGTTGGCGAGATGATTGTGCCTTGTGTGTGTTTCAATTTTGAGATTTAGTGCTTCCTTGCATTGGTACAACCCCTTGGAGCTTTGGTTTTTTGGTTTGGGTTTCTAGGGTGAGTGGCTCTTCATGGGAACTGACGCACAAAGGGGTGGCCTGGATAAACCACACAAGAGTTAGTGTAATAAGTGATAACTTAATTAAATGAATTAGGGGGAATGGGTAGAAATAACATTAACAAGATAAGTAAGGATGCCTTGTCCACCCATTATGGCTTTCGCAGACTAAGGGTGGGTTGAGAAGGTCGTGGTTGGAAAGATTGTTACCTCATCTCCATGAGAGGTTAATAGTTATGCACGAGTCACCCTATGGGGCCAACGCCTAGAGAGGCAACCATGATAACCATAGATGGGGGTTGACGCCTAGTGAAAGGCAGTCAGGATAACCCATGTTAGGACTATGTGATGACACTCTCCTCTAGCATTCCCTTGATTTGTTATTTTTGCAAGCCTCAAGAAGTGGTCTCTTGATGTTGTGTTTTCATGTCACTCTTTTTAGAGTTGAGTCTTGTTGGTTTTTTGTTTGGATGAACTTGGTTGAGGATCCTTCCTTGTCTACTCTTAGCATGGGGGCAGTCGGGTGGAACGTGCTATGCACCCCGTTGGGTTCCCCTATTAGCAGTCATGCAATGCAGTGCAACACTTTTTAGATGCAACATGATCTAGAGTTCACCTTGTTTCCAAATGTATACTTTGTATTTCAGTCATATTCTTGTATTGATGTATTACTCCCACATGTGTTGGGAAATTTAGTGATGTAAACTTATGTAATTATTCAATGTGATGTACTCGAAGTATATGTAATATATATTTGTACTTTGTATTTCTTTCTTGATCTGTGATGGTGGTTATCGCAATAACAACATGCTGTATTTGCAGAAATATGTTCCCATGATTATAATATATGTGTGTATGGTTATTATATTGATTTAATCTCATCATTTTGGTTTATCACTTGTGGATGCTTTGATGTTAGATTTATGGTGGTTGAATGGATTACATTAATGCAATTCAAAATTTTGTTTAATAACGTTTCGTTATGGGTTAGTATACGTAATGTTACCTCGTCTACCCCAAAGGACTTAGGTGATTAACTTATATTCATTTAATTGAATATCATACATTGGAAACTTAATATAGATACCATATATGTTTAAAAAAAAATTTGTGCATTAATAGTTGTTATTTGGGGTTTGCGTGACGAGGAATTACATAAAATATGGTCCAACATAGGATAGGGGATCTAGTGGCATACCTCGTCTTGGAGCCCAAGGCTTCCTTTGTGCAACATAGTAGACTTGGTCTTCTTCAATCTGAATTGGTTTGAACTCAAGTGGAATCTGCTTGCTTTTTAGGTTGGCTACCATCTTACATCTGCAGTCCTTCTTCTTTTGTCTATAGTGGGGACAATATTCTATCAATATCATCTCTACCTACTCTTGCTTATTTTTGGCTTGAAGTGTATCTAGTTGAGTAGCTAGATTGTTGATAATTTCTTGCTTGAATTCTTCTCATAAATGATTTATCTCCATTCTTGAAACTCCACTAGTAGTTGACTTACCCATGGAAGATTGATAAGCTCTCCCTTTCTTTGAAGCCGACCTAGATTAATTCTACTATATTTTCTTGATATCCTCCCAAGGAACTTGGGAGATATCTCCTCCTGCCATGAGGTCCAAAGAATTAGTGCAACTATCATTAATTCCTCTTAGGAAAATAAACTTTTGTGAGTCCTGATTGAGTGCATGGTGTGATAATTTTTTCAAGAAAAATAGAAACCTTGCAATGTAATATTCCAAGCTCTCGTCTTCCTTCTACTGCATCCTGAAAATGTCTCCTCCTCTCATGTCACTACCCCTACAGTATTCCTTGTACTTCTCAAGGAATTTTGTCTTTGTTTCTTCCCAAGTTTCCACAGTATCTCTACCTAGGCTCATGAACTATTTTAATGTAGCCTCTTTCAAGGTGGTGGGGAATAACTTAAGCCTATGGGTATCAGTAGTATAATCATAACTCCTGCAGAGTATGTCAAACTAAAATAAGAAGGTATCAGGATTTTGTGGCACAAGTCCATAAAAATTGGGGAGTACTGAGGCAGGAATGTTCTTGATGTTGTCAACTTCATTTTGATGAGCAATGGGAAAAGGAAAAGATGGTTGATTTTGCATATTCTTATTTGCATCACCCATGCTTGCTTGATGTGGTTCTAAGAAAAAGGGGTTCTCAAGCTGATTTTGATCTTCTGAGGAGGCTTCAGAGGCTGTCAGATTAGGATATGCATCTGCAAATGGGTGTGGATATTCTTCTTTTGGCAAGTTCTGGTACTCAACTAGTTGGAATGGACGAGGATTGTTAGGATGGTATCTCCCATAAGCATCTCTTTTCCTTCCTCTATGCATGTGGTATCACTCACTATTAATCAGCTCACACAAACAATTGGTAAAGAATTAGGGGGGTCATTACTTCCTAAATGAGGATATGCTACAAACAACTTTTGAAAATACTACCAATGACTCCAAAAAAATTCCTAGCTTGACACCATCCCTGAAAATGGCATAAAAAATGTTGGCCTCCTACAATGATCTTAGGACTAAGCCTTTACAGCCTTGATTCAAAGACTAGACATCTAACCTAAATAGCCATTCAATCATCACAAGGGTGCATTTAACTTGTCAACCTAGGGATGTGAACTTGAAATGGATTAGCATTGTATGTGCACTAAGGGATCAAGTAGTCATTGTATGCTACAACTAAGAAAAACAATACTGAAAGTAAATTTCTGAAAGGAAATAACGCAAATCTTGAACATCGACCAAAAACTATGCTTAAGCTAAAATGTAGAGCAAGAATAAAAATCTATGTGACAAACAGGGACTACTCTGTCTACTTTGACTATAGGAATAGTCATAGAATTGAATTCTAGTGGCTACAGGAATAGTTAATCCCAGATTTCTAACTAAGTACCAAACAACAAGTAATACTAAACTAATGTTAAACTAAGAAGACAAATTACTCACTAAGTGGGCTCCCTTGGATAAGTATCCTCTAAACTAGCAAGAACTTAGATGCTCGAACTCAGAACTTTATTTTATTCACTATAAATCATGCATACAAAGAGTAATGTATCTGTAGTACTGAAATGAGAGAATGAGAGTAAATTTCAAATCGTGCAACCTCCTGAAGAAGGTGCATCAAATCATTATTTATACTACAGCTAAACAAGGAAGTCAACTCCATGACTGGGAGGACGCCATTTAGGGAAAACAGGGGAAAGTGGAGTGATGGTAGTTATGCATGCATGGAATTTGGTCAGACATGCAAGTCAAATGCAAATCCAACACAATTGTAATGCATGTGCATGCTTGATCATCAAGGTTCACTACAAGGTGGTTATGTTTAGTTGCACTGAGAATCTTTGCTACCGGATGCCTTTGACTTGGAACGATTTCTCAGCTAGACATTATGGTGCATGCCTAGCTAGTGGTGTCTTCCTTAACTTGGCATATTAAATCTATAGGCCAAGGTTAGTATGCATAATAACTGCACATCAATAACCACTCAAAGAAACATTCATTAATCACATGCAAAATAAATATAGATGACCCACATTATGCCAAATATCATTAAAGCTTGTAGGGATAGGCTAACGTCAAATGTCAATGGTTTGAGGGAAACATTAAGCCAATACCAACACTTAAGCATTAAAATCCATGACATATATGAACAAATAGTCTATAGATTCCACCCAAAACTAGACCAAAAACTAGGCTCATTAGATATATGTGTTGTACACTATACAATCAATTTTCTTTTAATCTTAGTGGGAAAAATTTCCAAGCATATTATTATAATTTGATTGTGGCATGAAAATGTAATGGGATGCAATTAATGAAAAATGTGATGCATGCATATGTGATAATGTCATGGATGGATGTGATGAATGTAATGTAAATCAATGTATGCAGTAAGATGAAAAAATATGTTTAGAATAATAAGTCTAAAAACCTAAAATGATAATGCAATGAAATGATAGTGGAATGGAATGAACTTAAGATGCTTAGAATAGCCAATCTAGATTAATCTAAACAACTTAAAATGAATATGAAAATGATAATGCAATGAGATGAAATGATATGAAATGAATTTGAGATACTTAGAATAACCAATCTAGATTAATCTAAACAACTTAAAATTAACATGATAATGATAATGCAATAAGATGAAATGATATGAAATGAATTTAGGATGCTTAGAATAACCAACCTAGATTAATATAAACAACTTAAAATGGATATGAAAATGATAATGCAACAAGCGATGAACCTAAGTGAGACATGATAGGTGTGACAATGTGTCACATATCAAGATGAATGATGATGGGTGTGGTACTGCACTTGTCAAAAACCATAGGAATCCTGATAGGAAGAAAATATGAGAGATGAACATTTGCACAACCAAAATCACTAACCATAGGCTAGGGAAAGGAATTGATGGGGATAAATGCAATCCTAATGCCATTTTTCCATTTTAGGAGCACTAATTTTTTCTATAGCATAAGACACGATATGCCAAGGTATGAAGAACCAAGAAAAATTAGTGCCAAATGCATAAAACAAACACAACATACAAGAAGGCTATCCTAACACCCCAAAGCCACAAGGGCTTTGGTTAGGCCAATTATTGTGCTAACCACAAGCACAAAGGATGCCCCAATGTAACACAAGACCACATGGATCTTGGTGGGTACTACATGGGACAACCAAGAAGACAATAATAGACAAAAGATCAAGATATGCCCCAATGTTTACCAATAAAAGAGCACCATGATATGATGGATCATGGTGACCCTAACAAGGTATAATAGGAAGCTCAAATGATAAACAAAATCCAAAAATCATCAAAAAATGATAATAAATTTCAAATGTACTTTTCCATAGGATAATAAATGTTGGATGGGATTGATATGGTCTAATTAGGAAGGATGCATCCTATTAAGACCAAAGATGGATGATAGATTAGGTGATTTACATGACTCAAGATATTCAAAACTAATTGGACCTCAAGATACTAGGGGATTTTGTTTGTTAGGAACCAGCAAGGTAGGGAAATACTTTATTACATGACATGACAACAAGATACACCCTAAGGACCTAGGGCTTGGGGGATGATCAAAGATTAGCCTTGCCTACGTGAAAGCATAGATCCCTCATAGTTCGATAAAAGACTGAATACTGACCATGGATAAAAGTAGAAAGAGGACAATGGAGACCTCAATGGATGACAAAGATAGGATAGATGAATGCCCTGGGGTTGATCAAATGATTAGCATTGGCTATATGAAAGCATAGAGGCAACATAGTTCAAAAAAATGGACAAAAGACAAAATGAGACCTATTGATGATTGGAATGATGAGAGACCCTAGATGCAGACATGAGACCGATAAACGACACTGACACATAAACATCAAAAGCTCAGATTCAAGATAAAAGCTCGGGATTGTAGATAGCCGATTTGAATCATCCAATGCTTAACCAAAATATACCAAGTGATGAATAAGTGAATGTAGATGGGAGGATTGGATTGATAGGATGTTCGGATATGATATGCAGTTAGGATGGATAGAAGCATAAATTAACTATGGAGCAAGGTAGATAATGATTAAGCCCTCTACAAATGGCTCCTATTTCCAGGTTTTCACCAAACGTACTTATCCAAGGCACCACCAAGGGTGGTTTTCACCATAGGACATATTATTTCTCTTTACTATTTTCTTGGATTTTTTTACTTTTTTGATTTTTTTTTGTATTTTTGATGACTTTTTACTTTTTTGGGCACTTTTCAGGATAAGATAACCCAACTGACTTAGGTGTAAAACCTCTTCAGGTGCATGATGTTGGTAAGATCTTCTAAGGGTTCCCCCTTAGGTGTGGCAAGCCTATATGCTCCAGAACCATATTTAGCTATAACAACATGAGGACCCAACCAATTTGCTTCAAACTTTTCTTTCTTGTCTCAATCTTGATGGGTGTGCTAATTTTCCTTACGGACTAGATCACCAACATTGAATTGGCATGGATGGAACTTCTTGTTGTAGCTTCTCCTAAGATGATGCTCGTATCCTTGTAGATGATTGTAGGCCCTGATGAACTTTTCTTCCAGGAGTTCTAGTTGACTTAACAGTGCAACTCGAGCATATTCACCACTGATAAGATTCTTCAGAGAGATTCAAAGTGATGAGATCTTGACCTTAATCGGTAAGATAAAATTGGTGCCATAAACGAGGGAGTATGGAGTGGCACCCATGGGTGTGCAAATGGACGTTCAATAGGCCCAAAGGGTGGGACGTAGATGGAGATTCCAATCTCGACCAGTATTGTTGACCACCTTTTTAAGGATTTTGATGAGCATTTTATTGGTCACTTCAACTTGACCACTACCTTGAGGGTAATAGGGGGTGGACCAATGATGTTGGATATGGCATGTCTCACAAATGGATTTCATATATTGGTTTTTAAATGGCTTACCATTGTCAGTGATGATGGTGGAGGGGATTCCATATCTGTAGAAAATATGGAAAAGGACGAACTTGGAGATCTGAATACCTGTGATTTGGGAGAGTGGAATTGCTTCCACCCATTTGGTAAAGTATTCAGTGGTGGTAATAATGAATGTGTGGCCATTAGATGATGGTGGGAAAATCTTGTCGATTGGGTCGAAACCCCATTGTGGAAAAGGCCATGGAGCAATGATAGGCTATAAGTCCTATACAGGGGCATGGATCAAATATGCATGTTGTTAGCATGGTATACATTTCTTTACAAACTTACAAGTGTCATGTTCCATTGTAGGACAATAGTATCCTTCACTCAGAATCTTCTTAGCTAAGGCCATTCCATTTGAATGAAACCCACAAGCACTACTATGCACCTCATTTAATGGAAAGCAAGACTCTGATTCATTGAGACACCAAAGGAGTGTCTCATCATACCCTTGAAAATAAAGTGTATCTCCTACAATGGTATAACAAGAAGTATGTTGGATAAAAGATTTTGCATTGATTTAGGTAAGGTCAGGTGGTAGGATACTATCATGGAGGTAGGTGTAAATGTCATGGTACCAAGGTGATTTGAGACCTACAATATCACACACCATCTCATTATCAGGGACATCATATGCTAGGATTAGAAGTTGTTCAACAAGCAAATCATAGTCCATTCAATCATTGGGTATGTTGATCAGGGAACTAATTGGAGCCATTGCATCTACTACCTTGTTTTGGACTCTAGGGATCTATTCAAATTGGATGAAGGTGAAGTACTTCTTGAAGTGATCCACCATGTGTTTGTAAGGTAAAAAATTTTCATCCTTTGTCTGAAACTCATCATTGACCTATTTGATAATCAATTTGGAATCACAAAAGACTTGTAGATGGGTGACATTCCACTGGATGGTGATTATAGGGCCAATGATGAGAGCTTCATATTTTACGATGTTTTTTGTGCATGTAAATGCTAATCTAAATGACTTTGGGATATAATCACCTTGAGGAGTGATGAATAGGACACCTGCACCAAATCCATTATGTGTATATGACCCATCAAAGTAGAGAATCCATGTATCTATTATTTCCACTGTAAATACCTCTTCATCAGGAAATTCGACTACTAATGGATACGCATCCACCAAAGGAGCATTGACCAACTGATCTACTATGAATTGTCCCTTGATATCTCTATAATCTACATAATCTATGTAAAACTCGCTCAATAGCATGACCCACTTGGCCATACAGCTAGTTAATGAAGTATTGGATAACAAATACTTAAGTGGATCAACTTTTGATATTAGCTCGATGGGGTGACTAAGCATGTAATGATGAAGCTTTTGTGAATTGAATACCACTGCCAAATAAGCTTTTTCCATTGGGGAATAGTTAAGTTCATAGCCCACCAGTGTTCGACTGATGTAGTAGATTGCATGCTCTTTAGAGGACTCATCATGCTGAGCTAATACTACCCCCACTAAAACTGATGTAGTTGAGATGTACAATAAGAGTGGTTTATCTAGAATAGGAGGCATTAGGATGGGTGGATGAGCCAAATCATCCTTAATCTTTTTGAAGCCTTGTTGACATTCTGGATCCCACTTGAAGGTGGTGTCTTTGCATATAAGATGTGTGAATGATTGAAACTTGTTAGCAAGCTAGGCTATAAAGCACTTGATAGACTGTAGCTTCCCTTGAAGTCTCTTTAATTGCTTGAGATTATGTGGTGGGGGAATTTCCATTATTGCTTTGACCTTGGTTGGATCTACTTAAATACCCTTCTAGAGACTATGAAGCCCAATAAATTTTTGGATGTGACACCGACCAACTTAGCCTGTTTTGCTCTAGTCATTCAAAGATTTTCTTCAGGATCATGGGATGCTCTTCTCTGTTCTTGGACGTCCCCAATAATTCATCAACATAATATTTCGTTATGATATGAATGAGGTCATCAAAGATAACTATCCTGGTACGTTCATAGGTTGCTCCCACATTTTTAAGACCAAATGGCATGACATTATAGTAGAAGGTGCCCCAAGGAGTGGTGAAGGAAGTTTTATTCTGATATTCTAGTGCAATTATGATTTCATCGTAGCCAGAAAAACCATCCATAATAGATAGCATGGCATGTCTAGCTATAAGGTTAACCAACATGTCAATGTTTGGAAGCGGGAAATCATCCTCAGGGAACACTTATTTAAGATACCAAAAATCTATATAGATTATGATATTCCAATTTGGTTTGGTGACGGACACTATGCTGGATATCTATATAGAATAATCAATAGGTCTTATGAACCTAGCTTCCAACAATTTCTCTAGCTCTTTCTTGATGAGCAAGACCACTTGAGGATGCATTTTACTTAGCTTCTGTTTAATAGGTTTGGCATCTAGATGAACATCCAAATGGTGCATGACCAAGGTAGGATCTAATCCTGGAATGTTTGAAAAGGTCCATACAAAGTTGATGATTCCTTCTTTTAACAGGTTGACTATGATGGAATGCTCCTCCTCTGACAATGTTTTGGCTACGTAAGTGTTTTTAGGGTCTTCTTTTGTTCTCAAATTGACTTCTTGCATCTCTTTGATCAGGATGGAATGCCTTTCAAAAAACTAAGTTCTAACAAGGGGAAGATGAGCATCCCCAACCTCTAGTGCCTCATCGAGGTTTTCATCGTCGGATACACCCTTTATTTTGACTTTTGATGAGTCAAGAAGTGCCTCAGAGAGGTTTTCACTAGATGAACTTTTTGGTTTTGCTTCTTTTTACTTTTGTAGTTAGGGTGTTCATCTTCCCCCAATCCCATGAGATGCATGTAAGTGTCCACTATAGGAAAGGTATCGATAGGTGAACTACTTTATAAGTCCCAATCAATAAGGTTAGGATGGAAAAGGGAAAGGCTAATGGTGAAGATGGATGTGGAGTCAAATATGGTAGGGAGCTCTTCATCATAGGAGAGTATGATGGCCTCTTCTTCTAGTATTTCATCAAGGAAATAATTATCCATATTGACATTATTAGAAGTACTAGTGGATGTTGTGGGCCCCTTTTTCTTTTTATCATAGCCTAAGCCCAAATTTCTAGGTTGCATAGGAGTGCCAACAAGCTATAATATTCCTTGTTCTTCTACACCAAGACCTCCCTCTTGATAATTTTATTTTTCATCTAACTTGGATGCACAAGGATAAGTCTCTTGGAAATACTCAATAAGAGGGGGTGAAAGCTTGAGTTTTTCCATTTATATCCACTGACTGATGTCATCATCTGGTTAATCCTGTCATGTTCCTAGGGATCGAAAAGTGTTAGACCCCATGTTCTTAGAGTTGAGTTTTATTGTCTTCTCTTCTTCCTTTGGTGCAGACTGAGAGGGTTGGCCATAGGTATAAGGAGATGGAGGCATGGTTGCCACATTTAGAGTCATGCACATCTCATACTCCCCACAACCCTTATCTATGATCTAGATCTTGGTTATTGTGGATTTAGATGTAGTGGATGGAATGGATGATGTGGTGGATGATGGATTGGAGGATGATGCCTAAGGTTCCCCCAATTGAAATCTTGGACAATAGTGGGAGTGGGGGAAGGAAGCTTCTAAAGTGTAACAATACTTAAAAGGTTGTGGATCTACATGTATGGTTACTTCCATCCCATTGAATGGGAATTTCAAGTACTAGTGGTAAGTGGAAAAAATGGCTTGCATGTCTTGTATCCATGGGTGGCCAAGGAGAAGGTTGTATAGGAGGTCCAGATAAAGGATGTGGCATGTGGCGTACTACGCAACAAGGCCAACCTGAATAGGAAGACAGATGATTCCCTCAATGTCTCTTTTTGCATTGTCATAGGCTTTGATAGTGACAATTTGATTATTCAAGTCAGTGTGGGTGTAACCTATCTGGTTTATGAAATTTAGCATACAAAGGTTGAGGGAAAAGCCATTATCTAATAGGACCCTTTTCACCTTATGGTGGGCTACAAGGACTTTGATGTGTAGGGGCAGTTATGGTTTGAATCAATGGAAGGAATATCATTTTGACTAAATGCCAACTAATATGTGGATGACAGATGTCCTACTAAGGATTGAAATTGAGTATGATCTATATCATTAGGCATGTGAGTATCCTGAAGAGATTTGGTGACGATTTCCTAATGGATAGGGGAAGACTTAAGGAATTCTAAGATGGATATTCAAGTGGGAGTCTTTCCAAGATGATCAATAATATTATATTGGGAGCTCACAAGAGATGGCTAGGATGATGTGGAAGGTCTAGGAATAGATATCCAAGTGCGATGGGTTGTAACAACACATTGCAGGTCTTTGCCTTTAATGCGAATCATGGGAATGTGGGGCTCTACCTAGCTAATGCACATAACTATGCCATCATAGTTGTAGGGTATATTCTTATAGTTGATATGGTTCATGCTATTATTTTGGTTATTTCTATTTCTAGGCTCAGGATTAGCATTGGAGGTACCAGGACCTTGATTGATCATGGGGAAAACATTTTGATATATTTGTAGTTGGGAATTGGAAGATGTCGCCTAATTGGAATCCACTACTATATATCCTTGAGCTATGAGATCTTGGATATACATTTTAAGTCCTTGACACATATTAGTGGAATTCCCTTTGATTTTGTGAAAGTCATGGTACTCATTGTCCCTATACCAGGCATGCTTTGGTTTGGACTCATCAAAAGGCTTAGTCATAGGATAAGTGACTACATAACTCACTTGTAAGAGCCTCTTGAACATCACATCCAAGGAATCTCCTAAAGGAGTGAAGGTATGCTTGTTATTTCCTTGGTTATACTGGTTGGATTGTGGAGGAGGATGTGGTGCACCTTGTGGTATGGATATGATGTTAGAGATTGATGGTTGATTGGAGACGTATTACGACCTTTGTGAGGTGTTGGCTACTTGGACATGTTTGGTATCAGTGACACCATCATTGGAAACATTCTTGTTTTTGTTCTAGTAGTGGGACTTGTATCCAAATGACTTTTTCCTTATTCGGGTTATAGATTTGATCTATCCCTTGGCAATGAGGGCCCTCTCAATGATAGTTCCTTTTTCTATGACCTCTAAAAAATGTTGTGACACAATGAAGGTTGATATTATGCACCATATCAGGATGGGTGTTTGTGACGAAAATAGTCACCAATTATTTCTCATTGAGAGGGGATTTTAGATGAATAGCCAAGGCATGCCACCTTTGTAGGTAACTCGCAAAGGTTTCTCCCTCATGTTGTTTTTCTTTCAGAAGATCTAGGGTGTGAATATCCTTCTCCAAGATGAAGGAGAAGTGTGTAATAAATTTTTCTAATAGATCTATGAAAGAAGAAATGGACCTCTTTGGAAGACCCATAAACCAGTCTAGGGCTATCCCTGTTAGACTCCTAGGGAATAACTGCAAGAGGTAGATGTCATTGTGCAAGACTTCTTGAAAATGAGTGTAGAATTTCTATAGATGGTTTCTTGGGTCACTCTTTCCTTTGTATTTATCAAATTTTGACATTTCAAAGTGTTTAGGAAAGGGGACAAGTGATATGGAGTGGTCAAACAAATAGGCATATATTTATTCAAATTTGTAATATTTTTTGGATGTACCCGCTTACAAGTCCTTTAGGGAAACTTTTATTTCTTCCCACTCCTTATTGACAGGTGTTGATGGAGGAGGATTGGTCGTATTGGATTGATAGTAAGGAGCGTATGGATAATATGATGTGGATGGAGTTGGGATGGTTTGACTGTATGATAGCAGAGGCGGATATGAAGGTGTTTGCTAATATGGATTAGACTGCATGGATTGGGGATTGGTATAATATTGTTGATAAGATGGCAGAGCTTGATAATATGAGGTGGAGTCCCCCTGCTCATAGGATGGACGGGCTTGGTAATATGAGGTGGAAGTACCCTGCTGATATGATGGGTGTTGTTGGGAGTAATACAGATTAAATTGGTAACCATAAGCAATAGTTGGTTGTTGGGAAGCATGTGGAGGCTATTGCAGATTGGACTACTGATAGTAGGGATTTGGTTGCTATTGTTAGGGATTTGTGTAAGATGGTTTTTTTTGGGATTGTTGAGGATTGTGGTAAGGATAAGTGGGATTATCATTGGATGTGGTGTGTTGCACATAATAGGTACTCTGTGGGTGATAGAGGTATTGGGAAGGAGGGTTGCTTAGAATTTGTTAAAAGGATTGTTGTGGTTGTGCTATAAATTTTTGTATGTTGAGAGGGTTGTTGGGAGGATGGTGGCTGCTAGTAAAGAGATCAAGATGGGATTTGGGGTTGTTGAGAGACTTGTGGTGGATGTGGAGGTAACTGATAGGATGATGTTGGTTGGTGAGGAGGGACTTGGAATTGGTGAGGGGGTTGTGATGGAATACCTCGTGGCTGGTGAGGAGGCTCTTGTTGATGTTGTGGTGTAACCTACACTTGGTGTGGAGGTTGCCAAGGAATCAAGATATGCTGTGAAGGTTGAGATGGGGATTTTTGTGATGTCTACTGATGAGGCAGTCACAATGGTGGTGCCCATTGTAGGTTAACTTGATGTTTATGTAAGGATGGAATATTACCTTAAGGTGGTGGTTGAGATGTGAATGGAGGTGCGAGTAAGTTTGATGTAAGTGTAGCTCCAAGAGGGGGAGGTGGTAAAATGAAAGGATTTCCCTTGGTATTCACTGGTGGTTGACCTGGTTGGTTAGGTGGAAGCGGTGGTGTGACCAATATGGGGATTGAAGCTTGTGAGATGTTTGTGCTTGGTAGATTGGGAGGACCCTGTAGCATGTTTAGACCAAGAGGATTGTTAGGATTGGGGCCTTTAGGGATGTTTGGATCAGGTGCACCCATAACCAAAATTGAAACTCAAAGAGATGGCATAGGGTGTAACACTTGATAAAGTACAACATTACCAAATCCTGGTTGGTACCAACCCTCTTGTGGAGGACCCTCAAGAACGTATGGGGTTGATGAGCTGGAATTCGGACCTTGCGATGGAACTAGGGGTGTAGGAGGTTTAATGCTGACATATTTGGATAAGTCAAACCCTAAAATAGGATTAGTACCTCTCAGAAGTAGTGTGGTAAGGATCTTTTCCCCACGCTCATCAAAGAGACGATCTATCATTTCGACATTTTTGCGATTACCAAGGTATTCATCAATCATGATCTCAAGTTGATTGACCATGCTTTCGTCAAGAAGGGATAAAGTGTGGACCTCAGTGTTAGATTGTGATGAACCACCATTGGTGGGTTGATCCTAGGGAATGTGAGGTTGAGTACCTTGGGCCTATTGTTTTCCCATGAGTTTCTTTGCTTTCAATCAGGTAATGGGCATGAAAATCCAAAACTACCAGGTGGACTAAGATGACACTAAGCTCTAGGATGCACTTAAATGAATGACCTAGGTTATGACTAAAGAATCGAGTGGATTAGAAGATGGACTGATGAAAAAATTGGATAGTTGATGGGATTGGAATTGATTAAGTTGATTGACGAGATTAGACGATTGATTGGATTGGATTGATGAGATTAACTCTAAACCAATTTTAGAGGCTTAACTAGATGACATATGATTTTGATGATCAGATTGGATGAAAAAAATGATGATTACGACACTGAATCTACCTCAAGATGGAAGTAGATTGATTGGTTCATGGATTATTATTGACTCAGAACATATAACAATCCTAAGTATGCACAAAGGATGATGATTAGGATCAAAAAATTAATTCAACTTGGATAAAATCCTCTAAAATGAAGTCTAAGAGATTGGGATTGATGAATCAATGATAGATATGCAATCTAGGGATATTCAAAGATGCACCTATATGATTTGATTGACAGATTGATGACTTCTAAAAAATACAGATGGACTAAAATGATGATTACTAGCAGATGAATGATGACAAAAAAAATTTGATCATGGAATTAGACTAAAAAAACATCAGGCTTTTAGTGGCCCAAAGGATTAACTCTCTAGAGTTTTGTATGGGTAGCACATACACCTCTATGTTTGAAAAATTCACGCCTCCAAGTGACATGATTGCCTATCTAAAGACTAATGAATTTTCCTCTGTGTCAGGAAAATTCACCTATCTATGACATAGGATTGTACTTCGACAGTGTAGGATCGCCTAAGTCTTGGGATGCTCACAAGAAACATGCATAAATGAGACACAAAATTGCCTATTTAGGGTTCAGGATCACCTTTGTAGGACACAAGATCACTTAAATCTTAAGGGGCTCAAAATAAATGGGCAAACACAATGGATAGAATCACCTATCTAGGATGCAAGATCACCTCTATCTTGGGATGTACAAACACAAGAAAAATAGCCTATCGGGGGAGACAAGTTCACCTATTTCTTCAGATGTATGGATGGGGAAGAAGGAAACCTATGACATGATCGCCTATCAAACAAATGGGTTCACCAATGTCTTAAATTGTATAGAAAAGGATGGTATAGATAGACATGGATTTTCCCTTGTATAAAATAGGTTCGCCTATTCGAGGGGATGTACAAATAAGGGAGACACAGATGAGACACAGGATCGCCCCTATGGACAAGAGGATTGCCCAAAAAGCTGACAAGATCACTTATTCTTAGGAAAATGGGAAAATTTGAGAAGTATGTACCAGACGCAAACTCACCTATGGGTTGGGTAGGATATATTCAAGAAATAGGTAGATGCAGGGTCACCTAACTAAGGGACCCACAAGAAAATTCACCCGTGACAAGGACGAACTCACCTAAAGCATGACCTAGACTGGACTCGAAAATGGAATTGACCCTTTATAGTGTAGGATCACTTGTCCACAATGCAAGTTCGCCTCTATGAGAAGAAAACTCACTAATGAGGGTAGGGACAAACTATGAAAAGGGACAAAAATCATAGAAAAAAAAAGCAGTAAGGCTGACCTGACTCAGATTGATGAAAAGCACTGGTATCACACAAAGAAGACATGCTAGGTAGAACAATCCTAGAACTAGTGTTAAGTGTTTACAAACTTTATGTAAGCCCACCACCTTTGGGGACAACCCAAGGTTAATACTTTGTGATACCAGGGTGGTCCTCTTGATCACCCTTTCTCGTGAAGGTGGATAGCTAGTGATTCAATGGCATAGGGTCATCAACAGATGCCACAGGCTCACCTTCACGCTCTCTCTTGGAGAATATTGTAGCGACCATGAGAATTTCTATCTCAACCCAAGGGAGTATGTGGTGAGTAACTTTAGGGTATAGTGCACATCCCCTACACTACACCAGGCTGTAGCTAAAACACTAGTCTCTATCTAGGCTATACAGGCTATCTCATGCGTCCTCGATATATGTTAGGTATGTGAGGCACAACCGTGAACACTAGCCCATCACAAGTATGGATTAGGAGCCCCAACGAGGTACTAGAAACTCAAACCAACCCTGTACATCTTATCTAGGTATCACCCTAGCTTCGATGCTTTGCTAGACACCACGTGATTGGATTGGGGTACAACTTTAGTTCTCCCCCCTTTATATACCTCGTTGGTAGCATGTGGTTGCGATCATCCCCTGGGTGATGAAATCCCAGGTAGGTCTCGCTAAGGGAAGGAAATACTAGATGCTTTACTTGGTCCACAGGCTCACACATAGCACAAGGGGAGAGCTTAGACACACTAGCATTTCTTGGGTAGACTGGATTAGACTGAAATGAATTATTATTTCTCATCACTCAAGATCACTGAAAGGTGCAAGGGGAGTGGATACATCAACAATTCTCTCCCAAACATAGCAAACAAGGTTTATTAACCCTTTAATTAAGCTATGTGTGCCTAAATTAGTGTGAAAAACAATATAAAAAGCTAACTAACCTCTTGGACCACTCATCATGTAGCACACACATTAGTAATTTTGACCTTTGATCTTGGACAAACAAGTGTGAACAAGCTGCACAAACTATTAGTTAAAATACCACAAATCACCACCAAACAAGTCAGTTGGTTAGTACCCAAATCCAAAATCAAATCACAACTTAAATTGAAAAATTTAAGGTTTGGGATTACCACAAATTTGCCTCTATGTGAGATGAATTTTCCCCTGTCGGTGGGGAAAGATCACCTATTTGCAAGACGGGTGAAGTAGTTTCCTGTTCAAATGGATGGGCATCTATGAATCTGCCTCTGTAACTCCTTCAGGTTCGCCTCTGCACTCAACAATATTGCCCTTTCTGGTAGCTCTCCATGTATCCACCTCTATGTCCAACGATCTCTCCTATACTTGCAATTCCACCCCTTTCATAGAAGGGTAGGATCATGTTTTCCTGTGTTTGATGCATATATGCTTTTGTATCTAGCGAATTCACCCCTTGGGGGAAGATTCACCCCTACATGTAAAATCTGAACCTGTAAAATTTTAAACAACAAGAAAACAATAAAAATGACCCATGACATGGGTCCCACTGGGCATGCCAAAAATGTGTGCAATGTGAAATTCCTACTCTAAGATGCAAAAAATAACTAATGCAACAAAGGAAAAACATAAAATAATCACCTCAAGATTGGCTTAGATTAATCTAAACAAAATACAATCAGATTGAAACCTTTTACCTTGTTTAGATGATGGTCTTGGTTAGCCCTTTGATTTCTTGATATGTGTGCTCCTTGGTAGAAAAGTGGCTCAAAATGATGCTAAGGTGAAGATGAATGCAATGGAGGATGTGGATAGTTGATTGGATGCAAGATGAGAGCTCTATGATGGCTGCAACAATGGTGGAAGTTTGGATGCTTAAGTGCTAGAATGCTAAGTGTGCTTGATTGTGGATAGTGTAAATGGGAGAAATTCCACCATTTTTAGGGGAAGTTCCTTTAAATGAATGGAGGGCCCAGATTGAGCCAAGGTGGATGAGATAAAGGGCTAGGGTGAGTTGAGAAATCACAAGCCCTCACATCTTGACATGTGGCGGATGAGATGGAAAGAAGGGAGTGATGTGGAGGTGACATGGAGGTACTATGTTTTACCTTGGGAAGGGACAAGATCTCCTCATAAAGGAGGTC